>JAVTVY010032793.1:0-143981 GCA_036873755.1 Hanleya hanleyi
ATTTAACATCAATTTGACCATAATTCCAGTTAGTTTTACATATTCCGTGCCTATCTGGTATGGTTTAGAAGCTAGAAAGTCAGATTATAATTCGAACAATTCCTGCGAACCCATCGCCATGGCTATTACGATAATATTTGAGGTTTTATCTCGAAATGTGTACTTCAGATGGTAAAACACACCAAAACAAAGATGGGGTAGGGGGAAAGGGGAGGAACGGATATCCAACGAAAAAGCCCTTATATGGCAAGTGTGATATACTAGTGTACTCGTATTCTCTCACAGACTATTATGCGTCAGCACCACTTTTTCCATAAAATACACCTTAGTCATATAGGGAGTAGTCCACAGTTTCAAATTATTGGTCCCCCTCAAAAATTGTAATACAGCAGAGCGTCCGGGTCTGACCACATGATAATTATCCTTCCCTTTTTGGTAACCAGTATTTATAGTACCAAGCTTCTGGTTACTACCATTCCTTCAAAATGACATATGCAGATGGGTGGCTCGGTTGAGCTATATGGCGAGTCGGGCCGCGAAGTCAACCTTCGTCAGCCTCAGTTTCGTACGTTTTTCAGGTGTTTAAAAATAGGTTTATGTTACATATGGAATATGTGACAGAAAACGGCCTGGTCGACCTCATATTTTGAATAGCTTTTTTATCTCGCCTCGAGACGGGGAACACTGAGACGAAATCTTATTGAAATCGATTGTCAAGATTTTTCCAGGAAATGAACGAAATATGGCGTATTTTGGGTCATTTTAATAGATTTCTCAGAAAATATGGAGTACGTTCCGAGGGAAGAAAATTTATCCCGGGTTGAATTTGCATAACTGGCTTGTATGCTGAATTAATGGTATGAGCATTCCCATGAAGAAAATATATACTTTTATATGGGTTTTCTGGATGGTTTGGCATCTCAGAAAGACGGAAGGGCCATACCAAGGGTCTATTTCCAGCAACGAGGGCTCTACTGTGGACTGCACCCTATATGCAATACCTTATATACAGTAAAAATATACTCTGACGTATGATACGCTCTGCTGAATGTAATAAGCCATTTGCCTTGTCATTTTCGCTCAAATTGTTCAGTTTTATATCATTTTAATGTACGCTTTCAGATCTTTCGAATGTCGGGCAGAATATTTAAAAATTTTCAAGTGAAACATATAACAACTACGCCGATAACATATGGTGCCAATCAGGACTATACAGATTTACCTCCCCTTGGGCGGGGCGACTATGGCATCTAAAATGCATTATCTCGGACACCAACACCAATTTGATTACTCAACATAATATTTCCCAACGTAAAACGCACGGACAATATTAAATACTCTGAATAGGTAACATTTCTTTGCGTCTTAGCCATTATTTTTGAAGATTCTGAAAGAATTTTCGATATTTATCAGACGGAGGAAACTACAAATTTAACATCAATTTGACCATAATTCCAGTTAGTTTTACATATTCCGTGCCTATCTGGTATGGTTTAGAAGCTAGAAAGTCAGATTATAATTCGAACAATTGCTGCGAACCCATCGCCATGGCTATTACGATAATATTTGAGGTTTTATCTCGAAATGTGTACTTCAGATGGTAAAACACACCAAAACAAAGATGGGGTAGGGGGAAAGGGGAGGAACGGATATCCAACGAAAAAGCCCTTATATGGCAAGTGTGATATACTAGTGTACTCGATTTCTCTCATAGTGCTTATTATGCGCCAGCAACACTTTCCATAAAATACACCTTAGTCATATATGCAATACCTTATATACAGTAAAAATATGCTCTGACGTATGATACGCTCTGCTGAATGTAATAAGCCATTTGCCTTGTCATTTTTCGCTCAAATTGTTCAGTTTTATATCATTTTAATGTACGCTTTCAGATCTTTCGAATGTCGGGCAGAATATTTAAAAATTTTCAAGTGAAACATATAACAACTTACGCCGATAACATATGGTGCAATCCAGGACTATACAGATTTACCTCATGGGCGGGGCGACTATGGCATCTAAAATGCGTATCTCGGACACCAACACCAATTTGATTACTCAACATGATATTCCCAACGTAAAACGCACGGACAATATTAAATACTCTGAATAGGTAACATTTCTTTGCGTCTTAGCCATTATTTTTGAAGATTCTGAAAGAATTTTCGATATTTATCGAACGGAGGAAACACAAAATTTAACATCAATTTGACCATAATTCCAGTTAGTTTTACATATTCCGTGCCTATCTGGTATGGTTTAGAAGCTAGAAAGTCAGATTATAATTCGAACAATTGCTGCGAACCCATCGCCATGGCTATTACGATAATATTTGAGGTTTATCTCGAAATGTGTACTTCAGATGGTAAAACACACCAAAACAAAGATGGGGTAGGGGGAAAGGGGAGGAACGGATATCCAACAAAAAAGCCCTTATATGGCAAGTGTGATATACTAGTGTACTCGATTTCTCTCGCAGACTATTATGCGCCAGCAACACTTTTTCCATAAAATACACCTTAGTCATATAGGGAGTAGTCCATAGTTTCGGCTTATTGGTCCCACTCAAAACTTTTAATATAGCAGAGCGTCCGGGTCTGACCACATGATAATTATCCTTCCCTTTTTGGTAACCAGTATTTATAGTACCAAGCTTCTGGGTACTACCATTCCTTCAAAATGACATATGCGGATGGGTGGCTCGGTTGAGCTATATGGCGAGTCGGGCCGCGAAGTCAACCTTCGTCAGCCTCAGTTTCGTACGTTTTTCAGGTGTTTAAAAATAGGGTTATGTTACATATGGAATATGTGACAAAAAACGGCATGGTCGACCCCATATTTTGAATAGCTTTTTTATCTCGCCTGGAGACGGGGAACACTGAGACGAAATCTTATTGAAATCGATTGTCAAGATTTTTCCAGGAAATGAACGAAATATGGCGTATTTTGGGTCATTTTAATAGATTTTCCAGAAAATATGGAGTACGTTCCGAGGGAAGAAAATTTATCCCGGGTTGAATTTGCATAACTGGCTTGTATGCTGAATTAATGGTATGAGGATTCCCATGAAGAAAATATATACTTTTATATGGGTTTTCTGGATGGTTTGGCATCTCAGAAAGACGGAAGGGCCATACCAAGGGTCTATTTCCAGCAACGAGGGCTCTACTGTGGACTGCACCCTATATGCAATACCTTATATACAGTAAAAATATACTCTGACGTATGATACGCTCTGCTGACTTGTAATAAGCCATTTGCCTTGTCATTTTCGCTCAAATTGTTCAGTTTTATACCATTTTAATGTACGCTTTCAGATCTTTCGAATGTCGGGCAGAATATTTAAAAATTTTCAAGTGAAACATAGAACAACTACGCCGATAACATATGTTGCCAAGCAGGACTATACAGATTTACCTCCCCTTGGGCGGGGCGACTATGGCATCTAAAATGCATTATCTCGGACACCAACACCAATTTGATTACTCAACATGATATTTCCCAACGTAAAACGCACGGACAATATTAAATACTCTGAATAGGTAACAGTTCTTTGCTTCTTAGCCATTATTTTGAAGATTCTGAAAGAATTTTCGATATTTACCAGACGGAGGAAACTACAAATTTAACATCAATTTGACCATAATTCCAGTTATTTTTACATATTCCGTGCCTATCTGATATGGTTTAGAAGCTAGAAAGTGAGATTATAATTCGGACAATTGCTGCGAACCCATCGCCATGGCTATTACGATAATATTTGAGGTTTTATCTCGAAATGTGTACTTCAGATGGTAAAACACACCAAAACAAAGATGGGGTAGGGGGAAAGGGGAGGAACGGATATCCAACGAAAAAGCCCTTATATGGCAAGTGTGATATACTAGTGTACTCGATTTCTCTCGCAGACTATTATGCGCCAGCAACACTTTTTCCATAAAATACACCTTAGTCATATATGCAATACCTTATATACAGTAAAAATATACTCTGACGTATGATACGCTCTGCTGAATGTAATAAGCCATTTGCCTTGTCATTTTCGCTCAAATTGTTCAGTTTTATATCATTTTAATGTACGCTTTCAGATCTTTCGAATGTCGGGCAGAATATTTAAAAATTTTCAAGTGAAACATATAACAACTACGCCGATAACATATGGTGCCAATCAGGACTATACAGATTTACCTCCCCTTGGGCGGGGCGACTATGACATCTAAAATGCATTATCTCGGACACCAACACCAATTTGATTACTCAACATGATATTTCCCAACGTAAAACGCACGGACAATATTAAATACTCTGAATAGGTAACATTTCTTTGCGTCTTAGCCATTATTTTTGAAGATTCTGAAAGAATTTTCGATATTTATCAGACGGAGGAAACTACAAATTTAACATCAATTTGACCATAATTCCAATTAGTTTTACATATTCCGTGCCTATCTGGTATGGTTTAGAAGCTAGAAAGTCAGATTATAATTCGAACAATTGCTGCGAACCCATCGCCATGGCTATTACGATAATATTTGAGGTTTTATCTCGAAATGTGTACTTCAGATGGTAAAACACACCAAAACAAAGATGGGGTAGGGGGAAAGGGGAGGAACGGATATCCAACAAAAAAGCCCTTATATGGCAAGTGTGATATACTAGTGTACTCGATTTCTCTCGCAGACTATTATGCGCCAGCAACACTTTTTCCATAAAATACATCTTAGTCATATAGGGAGTAGTCCATAGTTTCGGCTTATTGTTCCCACTCAAAACTTTTAATACAGCAGAGCGTCCGGGTCTGACCACATGATAATTATCCTTCCCTTTTTGGTAACCAGTATTTATAGTACCAAGCTTCTGGGTACTACTATTCCTTCAAAATGACATATGCGGATGGGTGGCTCGGTTGAGCTATATGGCGAGTCGGGCCGCGAAGTCAACCTTCGTCAGCCTCAGTTTCGTGCGTTTTTCAGGTGTTTAAAAATAGGGTTATGTTACATATGGAATATGTGACAAAAAACGGCATGGTCGACCCCATATTTTGAATAGCTTTTTTATCTCGCCTGGAGACGGGGAACACTGAGACGAAATCTTATTGAAATCGATTGTCAAGATTTTTCCAGGAAATGAACGAAATATGGCGTATTTTGGGTCATTTTAATAGATTTTCCAGAAAATATGGAGTACGTTCCGAGGGAAGAAAATTTATCCCGGGTTGAATTTGCATAACTGGCTTGTATGCTGAATTAATGGTATGAGGATTCCCATGAAGAAAATATATACTTTTATATGGGTTTTCTGGATGGTTTGGCATCTCAGAAAGACGGAAGGGCCATACCAAGGGTCTATTTCCAGCAACGAGGGCTCTACTGTGGACTGCACCCTATATGCAATACCTTATATACAGTAAAAATATACTCTGACGTATGATACGCTCTGCTGAATGTAATAAGCCATTTGCCTTGTCATTTTCGCTCAAATTGTTCAGTTTTATATCATTTTAATGTACGCTTTCAGATCTTTCGAATGTCGGGCAGAATATTTAAAAATTTTCAAGTGAAACA
Organism: Hanleya hanleyi; assembly: GCA_036873755.1. NCBI lineage: Eukaryota > Metazoa > Mollusca > Polyplacophora > Lepidopleurida > Hanleyidae > Hanleya > Hanleya hanleyi. The sequence continues at coordinate 5,568 of JAVTVY010032793.1, forward strand.
TATAACAACTACGCCGATAACATATGGTGCCAATCAGGACTATACAGATTTACCTCCCCTTGGGCGGGGCGACTATGGCATCTAAAATGCATTATCTCGGACACCAACACCAATTTGATTACTCAACATGATATTTCCCAACGTAAAACGCACGGACAATATTAAATACTCTGAATAGGTAACATTTGTTTGCGTCTTAGCCATTATTTTTGAAGATTCTGAAAGAATTTTCGATATTTATCAGACGGAGGAAACTACAAATTTAACATCAATTTGACCATAATTCCAGTTAGTTTTACATATTCCGTGCCTATCTGGTATGGTTTAGAAGCTAGAAAGTCAGATTATAATTCGAACAATTGCTGCGAACCCATCGCCATGGCTATTACGATAATATTTGAGGTTTTATCTCGAAATGTGTACTTCAGATGGTAAAACACACCAAAACAAAGATGGGGTAGGGGGAAAGGGGAGGAACGGATATCCAACGAAAAAGCCCTTATATGGCAAGTGTGATATACTAGTGTACTCGATTTCTCTCGCAGACTATTATGCGCCAGCAACACTTTTTCCATAAAATACACCTTAGTCATATATGCAATACCTTATATACAGTAAAAATATACTCTGACGTATGATACGCTCTGCTGAATGTAATAAGCCATTTGCCTTGTCATTTTCGCTCAAATTGTTCAGTTTTATATCATTTTAATGTACGCTTTCAGATCTTTCGAATGTCGGGCAGAATATTTAAAAATTTTCAAGTGAAACATATAACAACTACGCCGATAACATATGGTGCCAATCAGGACTATACAGATTTACCTCCCCTTGGGCGGGGCGACTATGACATCTAAAATGCATTATCTCGGACACCAACACCAATTTGATTACTCAACATGATATTTCCCAACGTAAAACGCACGGACAATATTAAATACTCTGAATAGGTAACATTTCTTTGCGTCTTAGCCATTATTTTTGAAGATTCTGAAAGAATTTTCGATATTTATCAGACGGAGGAAACTACAAATTTAACATCAATTTGACCATAATTCCAATTAGTTTTACATATTCCGTGCCTATCTGGTATGGTTTAGAAGCTAGAAAGTCAGATTATAATTCGAACAATTGCTGCGAACCCATCGCCATGGCTATTACGATAATATTTGAGGTTTTATCTCGAAATGTGTACTTCAGATGGTAAAACACACCAAAACAAAGATGGGGTAGGGGGAAAGGGGAGGAACGGATATCCAACAAAAAAGCCCTTATATGGCAAGTGTGATATACTAGTGTACTCGATTTCTCTCGCAGACTATTATGCGCCAGCAACACTTTTTCCATAAAATACATCTTAGTCATATAGGGAGTAGTCCATAGTTTCGGCTTATTGTTCCCACTCAAAACTTTTAATACAGCAGAGCGTCCGGGTCTGACCACATGATAATTATCCTTCCCTTTTTGGTAACCAGTATTTATAGTACCAAGCTTCTGGGTACTTCCATTCCTTCAAAATGACATATGCGGATGGGTGGCTCGGTTGAACTATATGGCGAGTCGGGCCGCGAAGTCAACCTTCGTCAGCCTCAGTTTCGTACGTTTTTCAGGTGTTTAAAACTAGGGTTATGTTACATATGGAATATGTGACAAAAAACGGCATGGTCGACCCCATGTTTTGAATAGCTTTTTTATCTCGCCTGAAGACGGGGAACACTGAGACGAAATCTTATTGAAATCGATTGTCAAGATTTTTCCAGGAAATGAACGAAATATGGCGTATTTTGGGTCATTTTAATAGATTTCCAAGAAAATATGGAGTACGTTCCGAGGGAAGAAAATTTATCCCAGGTTGAATTTGCATAACTGGCTTGTATGCTGAATTAATGGTATGAGCATTCCCATGAAGAAAATATATACTTTTATATGGGTTTTCTGGATGGTTTGGCATCTCAGAAAGACGGAAGGGCCATACCAAGGGTCTATTTCCAGCAACGAGGGCTCTACTGTGGACTGCACCCTATATGCAATACCTTATATACAGTAAAAATATACTCTGACGTATGATACGCTCTGCTGAATGTAATAAGCCATTTGCCTTGTCATTTTCGCTCAAATTGTTCAGTTTTATATCATTTTAATATACGCTTTCAGATCTTTCGAATGTCGGGCAGAATATTTAAAAATTTTCAAGTGAAACATATAACAACTACGCCGATAACATATGGTGCCAATCAGGACTATACAGATTTACCTCCCCTTGGGCGGGGCGACTATGGCATCTAAAATGCATTATCTCGGACACCAACACCAATTTGATTACTCAACATGATATTTCCCAACGTAAAACGCACGGACAATATTAAATACTCTGAATAGGTAACATTTCTTTGCGTCTTAGCCATTATTTTTGAAGATTCTGAAAGAATTTTCGATATTTATCAGACGGAGGAAACTACAAATTTAACATCAATTTGACCATAATTCCAGTTAGTTTTACATATTCCGTGCCTATCTGGTATGGTTTAGAAGCTAGAAAGTCAGATTATAATTCGAACAATTGCTGCGAACCCATCGCCATGGCTATTACGATAATATTTGAGGTTTATCTCGAAATGTGTACTTCAGATGGTAAAACACACCAAAACAAAGATGGGGTAGGGGGAAAGGGGAGGAACGGATATCCAACAAAAAAGCCCTTATATGGCAAGTGTGATATACTAGTGTACTCGATTTCTCTCGCAGACTATTATGCGCCAGCAACACTTTTTCCATAAAATACACCTTAGTCATATAGGGAGTAGTCCACAGTTTCGGATTATTGGTCTCCCTCAAAACTTTTAATACAGCAGAGCGTCCGGGTCTGACCACATGATAATTATCCTTCCCTTTTTGGTAACCAGTATTTATAGTACCAAGCTTCTGGGTACTTCCATTCCTTCAAAATGACATATGCGGATGGGTGGCTCGGTTGAGCTATATGGCGAGTCGGGCCGCGAAGTCAACCTTCGTCAGCCTCAGTTTCGTACGTTTTTCAGGTGTTTAAAACTAGGGTTATGTTACATATGGAATATGTGACAAAAAACGGCATGGTCGACCCCATATTTTGAATAGCTTTTTATCTCGCCTGAAGACGGGGAACACTGAGACGAAATCTTATTGAAATCGATTGTCAAGATTTTTCCAGGAAATGAACGAAATATGGCGTATTTTGGGTCATTTTAATAGATTTTCCAGAAAATATGGAGTACGTTCCAAGGGAAGAAAATTTATCCCGGGTTGAATTTGCATAACTGGCTTGTATGCTGAATTAATGGTATGAGCATTCCCATGAAGAAAATATATACTTTTATATGGGTTTTCTGGATGGTTTGGCATCTCAGAAAGACGGAAGGGCCATACCAAGGGTCTATTTCCAGTAACGAGGGGTCTACTATGGACTGCACCCTATATGCAATACCTTATATACAGTAAAAATATACTCTGACGTATGATACGCTCTGCTGACTTGTAATAAGCCATTTGCCTTGTCATTTTCGCTCAAATTGTTCAGTTTTATACCATTTTAATGTACGCTTTCAGGTCTTTCGAATGTCGGGCAGAATATTTAAAAATTTTCAAGTGAAACATAGAACAACTACGCCGATAACATATGTTGCCAAGCAGGACTATACAGATTTACCTCCCCTTGGAGGGGGCGACTATGGCATCTAAAATGCATTATCTCGGACACCAATCCCAATTTGATTACTCACCATGATATTTCCCAACGTAAACCTCACGGACAATATTAAATACTCTGAATAGGTAACAGTTATTTGCGTCTTAGCCATTATTTTTGAAGATTCTGAGAGAATTTTCGATATTTACCAGACGGAGGAAACTACAAATTTAACATCAATTTGACCATAATTCCAGTTATTTTTACATATTCCGTGCCTATCTGATATGGTTTAGAAGCTAGAAAGTGAGATTATAATTCGGACAATTGCTGCGAACCCATCGCCATGGCTATTACGATAATATTTGAGGTTTTATCTCGAAATGTCGGCTTCAGATGGTAAAACACACCAAAACAAAGATGGGGTAGGGGGAAAGGGGAGGAACGGATATCCAACGAAAAAGCCCTTATATGGCAAGTGTGATATACTAGTGTACTCGATTTCTCTCGCAGACTATTATGCGCCAGCAACACTTTTTCCATAAAATACACCTTAGTCATATATGCAATACCTTATATACAGTAAAAATATACTCTGACGTATGATACGCTCTGCTGAATGTAATAAGCCATTTGCCTTGTCATTTTCGCTCAAATTGTTCAGTTTTATATCATTTTAATGTACGCTTTCAGATCTTTCGAATGTCGGGCAGAATATTTAAAAATTTTCAAGTGAAACATATAACAACTACGCCGATAACATATGGTGCCAATCAGGACTATACAGATTTACCTCCCCTTGGGCGGGGCGACTATGGCATCTAAAATGCATTATCTCGGACACCAACACCAATTTGATTACTCAACATGATATTTCCCAACGTAAAACGCACGGACAATATTAAATACTCTGAATAGGTAACATTTCTTTGCGTCTTAGCCATTATTTTTGAAGATTCTGAAAGAATTTTCGATATTTATCAGACGGAGGAAACTACAAATTTAACATCAATTTGACCATAATTCCAGTTAGTTTTACATATTCCGTGCCTATCTGGTATGGTTTAGAAGCTAGAAAGTCAGATTATAATTCGAACAATTCCTGCGAACCCATCGCCATGGCTATTACGATAATATTTGAGGTTTTATCTCGAAATGTGTACTTCAGATGGTAAAACACACCAAAACAAAGATGGGGTAGGGGGAAAGGGGAGGAACGGATATCCAACGAAAAAGCCCTTATATGGCAAGTGTGATATACTAGTGTACTCGATTTCTCTCGCAGACTATTATGCGCCAGCAACACTTTTTCCATAAAATACACCTTAGTCATATATGCAATACCTTATATACAGTAAAAATATACTCTGACGTATGATACGCTCTGCTGAATGTAATAAGCCATTTGCCTTGTCATTTTCGCTCAAATTGTTCAGTTTTATATCATTTTAATGTACGCTTTCAGATCTTTCGAATGTCGGGCAGAATATTTAAAAATTTTCAAGTGAAACATATAACAACTACGCCGATAACATATGGTGCCAATCAGGACTATACAGATTTACCTCCCCTTGGGCGGGGCGACTATGGCATCTAAAATGCATTATCTCGGACACCAACACCAATTTGATTACTCAACATGATATTTCCCAACGTAAAACGCACGGACAATATTAAATACTCTGAATAGGTAACATTTCTTTGCGTCTTAGCCATTATTTTTGAAGATTCTGAAAGAATTTTCGATATTTATCAGACGGAGGAAACTACAAATTTAACATCAATTTGACCATAATTCCAGTTAGTTTTACATATTCCGTGCCTATCTGGTATGGTTTAGAAGCTAGAAAGTCAGATTATAATTCGAACAATTGCTGCGAACCCATCGCCATGGCTATTACGATAATATTTGAGGTTTTATCTCGAAATGTGTACTTCAGATGGTAAAACACACCAAAACAAAGATGGGGTAGGGGGAAAGGGGAGGAACGGATATCCAACAAAAAAGCCCTTATATGGCAAGTGTGATATACTAGTGTACTCGATTTCTCTCGCAGACTATTATGCGCCAGCAACACTTTTTCCATAAAATACACCTTAGTCATATAGGGAGTAGTCCACAGTTTCGGATTATTGGTCCCCCTCAAAACTTTTAATACAGCAGAGCGTCCGGGTCTGACCACATGATAATTATCCTTCCCTTTTTGGTAACCAGTATTTATAGTACCAAGCTTCTGGGTACTACCATTCCTTCAAAATGACATATGCGGATGGGTGGCTCGGTTGAGCTATATGGCGAGTCGGGCCGCGAAGTCAACCTTCGTCAGCCTCAGTTTCGTACGTTTTTCAGGTGTTTAAAACTAGGGTTATGTTACATATGGAATATGTGACAAAAAACGGCATGGTCGACCCCATATTTTGAATAGCTTTTTTATCTCGCCTGAAGACGGGGAACACTGAGACGAAATCTTATTGAAATCGATTGTCAAGATTTTTCCAGGAAATGAACGAAATATGGCGTATTTTGGGTCATTTTAATAGATTTCTCAGAAAATATGGAGTACGTTCCGAGGGAAGAAAATTTATCCCGGGTTGAATTTGCATAACTGGCTTGTATGCTGAATTAATGGTATGAGCATTCCCATGAAGAAAATATATACTTTTATATGGGTTTTCTGGATGGTTTGGCATCTCAGAAAGACGGAAGGGCCATACCAAGGGTCTATTTCCAGCAACGAGGGCTCTACTGTGGACTGCACCCTATATGCAATACCTTATATACAGTAAAAATATACTCTGACGTATGATACGCTCTGCTGAATGTAATAAGCCATTTGCCTTGTCATTTTCGCTCAAATTGTTCAGTTTTATATCATTTTAATGTACGCTTTCAGATCTTTCGAATGTCGGGCAGAATATTTAAAAATTTTCAAGTGAAACATATAACAACTACGCCGATAACATATGGTGCCAATCAGGACTATACAGATTTACCTCCCCTTGGGCGGGGCGACTATGGCATCTAAAATGCATTATCTCGGACACCAACACCAATTTGATTACTCAACATGATATTTCCCAACGTAAAACGCACGGACAATATTAAATACTCTGAATAGGTAACATTTCTTTGCGTCTTAGCCATTATTTTTGAAGATTCTGAAAGAATTTTCGATATTTATCAGACGGAGGAAACTACAAATTTAACATCAATTTGACCATAATTCCAGTTAGTTTTACATATTCCGTGCCTATCTGGTATGGTTTAGAAGCTAGAAAGTCAGATTATAATTCGAACAATTGCTGCGAACCCATCGCCATGGCTATTACGATAATATTTGAGGTTTTATCTCGAAATGTGTACTTCAGATGGTAAAACACACCAAAACAAAGATGGGGTAGGGGGAAAGGGGAGGAACGGATATCCAACGAAAAAGCCCTTATATGGCAAGTGTGATATACTAGTGTACTCGATTTCTCTCGCAGACTATTATGCGCCAGCAACACTTTTTCCATAAAATACACCTTAGTCATATAGGGAGTAGTCCACAGTTTCGGATTATTGGTCCCCCTCAAAACTTTTAATACAGCAGAGCGTCCGGGTCTGACCACATGATAATTATCCTTCCCTTTTTGGTAACCAGTATTTATAGTACCAAGCTTCTGGGTACTACCATTCCTTCAAAATGACATATGCGGATGGGTGGCTCGGTTGAGCTATATGGCGAGTCGGGCCGCGAAGTCAACCTTCGTCAGCCTCAGTTTCGTACGTTTTTCAGGTGTTTAAAACTAGGGTTATGTTACATATGGAATATGTGACAAAAAACGGCATGGTCGACCCCATATTTTGAATAGCTTTTTTATCTCGCCTGAAGACGGGGAACACTGAGACGAAATCTTATTGAAATCGATTGTCAAGATTTTTCCAGGAAATGAACGAAATATGGCGTATTTTGGGTCATTTTAATAGATTTCTCAGAAAATATGGAGTACGTTCCGAGGGAAGAAAATTTATCCCGGGTTGAATTTGCATAACTGGCTTGTATGCTGAATTAATGGTATGAGCATTCCCATGAAGAAAATATATACTTTTATATGGGTTTTCTGGATGGTTTGGCATCTCAGAAAGACGGAAGGGCCATACCAAGGGTCTATTTCCAGCAACGAGGGCTCTACTGTGGACTGCACCCTATATGCAATACCTTATATACAGTAAAAATATACTCTGACGTATGATACGCTCTGCTGAATGTAATAAGCCATTTGCCTTGTCATTTTCGCTCAAATTGTTCAGTTTTATATCATTTTAATGTACGCTTTCAGATCTTTCGAATGTCGGGCAGAATATTTAAAAATTTTCAAGTGAAACATATAACAACTACGCCGATAACATATGTTGCCAAGCAGGACTATACAGATTTACCTCCCCTTGGGCGGGGCGACTATGGCATCTAAAATGCATTATCTCGGACACCAACACCAATTTGATTACTCAACATGATATTTCCCAACGTAAAACGCACGGACAATATTAAATACTCTGAATAGGTAACATTTCTTTGCGTCTTAGCCATTATTTTTGAAGATTCTGAAAGAATTTTCGATATTTATCAGACGGAGGAAACTACAAATTTAACATCAATTTGACCATAATTCCAGTTAGTTTTACATATTCCGTGCCTATCTGGTATGGTTTAGAAGCTAGAAAGTCAGATTATAATTCGAACAATTGCTGCGAACCCATCGCCATGGCTATTACGATAATATTTGAGGTTTTATCTCGAAATGTGTACTTCAGATGGTAAAACACACCAAAACAAAGATGGGGTAGGGGGAAAGGGGAGGAACGGATATCCAACGAAAAAAGCCCTTATATGGCAAGTGTGATATACTAGTGTACTCGATTTCTCTCGCAGACTATTATGCGCCAGCAACACTTTTTCCATAAAATACACCTTAGTCATATATGCAATACCTTATATACAGTAAAAATATACTCTGACGTATGATACGCTCTGCTGAATGTAATAAGCCATTTGCCTTGTCATTTTCGCTCAAATTGTTCAGTTTTATACCATTTTAATGTACGCTTTCAGATCTTTCGAATGTCGGGCAGAATATTTAAAAATTTTCAAGTGAAACATAGAACAACCACGCCGATAACATATGTTGCCAAGCAGGACTATACAGATTTACCTCCCCTTGGGCGGGGCGACTATGGCATCTAAAATGCATTATCTCGGACACCAACACCAATTTGATTACTCAACATGATATTTCCCAACGTAAAACTCACGGACAATATTAAATACTCTGAATAGGTAACAGTTGTTTGCGTCTTAGCCATTATTTTTGAAGATTCTGGGAGAATTTTCGATATTTACCAGACGGAGGAAACTACAAATTTAACATCAATTTGACCATAATTCCAGGTATTTTTACATATTTCGTGCCTATCTGATATGGTTTAGAAGCTAGAAAGTGAGATTATAATTCGGACAGTTGCTGCGAACCCATCGTCATGGCTATTACGATAATATTTGAAGTTTTATCTCGAAATGTCGACTTCAGATGGTAAAACACACCAAAACAAAGATGGGGTAGGGGGAAAGGGGAGGAACGGATATCCAACGAAAAAGCCCTTATATGGCAAGTGTGATATACTAGTGTACTCGATTTCTCTCGCAGACTATTATGCGCCAGCAACACTTTTTCCATAAAATACACCTTAGTCATATAGGGAGTAGTCCAAAGTTTCGGATTATTGGTCCCCCTCAAAAATTTTAATACAGCAGACCGTCCGGGTCTGACCACATGATAATTATCCTTCCCTTTTTGGTAACCAGTATTTATAGTACCAAGCTTCTGGGTACTACCATTCCTTCAAAATGACATATGCGGATGGGTGGCTCGGTTGAGCTAAATGGCGGGTCGAGCCGCGAAGTCAACCTTTGTCAGCCTCAGTTTCGAACGTTTTTCAGGTGTTTAGAAATAGGGTTATGTTACATATGGAATATGTGACAAAAAACGGCATGGTCGACCCCATATTTTGAACAGCTTTTTTGTCTCGCCTGGAGACGGGGAACACTGAGACGAAATCTTATTGAAATCGAGTGTCTAGATTTTTCCAGGAAATGAACGAAATATGGCGTATTTTGGGTCATTTTAATAGATTTCTCAGAAAATATGGAGTACGTTCCGAGGAAAGAAAATTTATCCCGGGTTGAATTTGCATAACTGGCTTGTATGCTGAATTAATGGTATGAGCATTCCCATGAAGAAAATATATACTTTTATATGGGTTTTGTGGATGGTTTGGCATCTCAGAAAGACGGAAGGGCCATACCAAGGGTCTATTTCCAGCAACGAGGGGATCTACTGTGGACTGCACCCTATATGCAATACCTTATATACAGTAAAAATATACTCTGACGTATGATACGCTCTGCTGACTTGTAATAAGCCATTTGCCTTGTCATTTCGCTCAAATTGCTCAGTTTTATACTATTTTAATGTACGCTTTCAGATCTTTCGAATGTCGGGCAGAATATTTAGAAATTTTCAAGTGAAACATAGAACAACTACGCCGATAACATATGTTGTCAAGCAGGGCTATACAGATTTACCTCCCCTTGCATTATCTCGGACAACAACACCAATTTGATTACTCATCATGTTATTTCCCAACGTAAACCTCACGGACAATATTAAATACTCTGAATAGGTAACAGTTATTTGCGTCTTAGCCATTATTTTTCAAGATTCTGAGAGAATTTTCGATATTTATCAGACGGAGGAAACTACAAATTTAACATCAATTTGACCATAATTCCAGTTATTTTTACATATTCCGTGCCTATCTGGTATGGTTTAGAAGCTAGAAAGTCAGATTATAATTCGAACAATTGCTGCGAACCCATCGTCATGGCTATTACGATAATATTTGAGGTTTTATCTCGAAATGTGTACTTCAGATGGTAAAACACACCAAAACAAAGATGGTGTAGAGGAAAGGGGAGGAACGGATATCCAACGAAAAAGCCCTTATATGGCAAGTGTGATATACTAGTGTACTCGATTTCTCTCGCAGACTATTATGCGCCAGCAACACTTTTTCCATAAAATACACCTTAGTCATATATGCGATACCTTATATACAGTAAAAATATACTCTGACGTATGATACGCTCTGCTGACTTGTAATAAGCCATTTGTCTTGTCATTTTCGCTCAAATTGTTCAGTTTAATACCATTTTAATGTACGATTTCAGACCTTTCGAATGTCGGGCAGAATATTTAAAAATTTTCAAGTGAAACATAGAACAACTACGCCGATAACATATGTTGCCAAGCAGGACTATACAGATTTACCTCCCCTTGGGCGGGGCGACTATGGCATCTAAAATGCATTATCTCGGACACCAACACTAATTTGATTACTCAACATGATATTTCCCAACGTAAAACTCACGGACAATATTAAATACTCTGAATAGGTAACAGTTCTTTGCGTCTTAGCCATTATTTTTGAAGATTCTGAAAGAATTTTCGATATTTACCAGACGGAGGAAACTACAAATTTAACATCAATTTGACCATAATTCCAGTTATTTTTACATATTCCGTGCCTATCTGGTATGGTTTAGAAGCTAGAAAGTCAGATTATAATTCGAACAATTGCTGCGAACCCATCGTTATGGCTATTACCATAATATTTGAGGTTTTATCTCGAAATGTGTACTTCAGATGGTAAAACACACCAAAACAAAGATGGGGTAGGGGGAAAGGGGAGGAACGGATATCCAACGAAAAAGCCCTTATATGGCAAGTGTGATATACCAGTGTACTCGTATTCTCTCGCAGACTATTATGCGCCAGCAACACTTTTTCCATAAAATACACCTTAGTCATATATGCAATACCTTATATACAGTAAAAATATACTCTGACGTATGATACGCTCTGCTGACTTGTAATAAGCCATTTGCCTTGTCATTTTCGCTCAAATTATTCAGTTTTATACCATTTTAATGTACGCTTTCAGATCTTTCCAATGTCGGGCAGAATATTTAAAAATTTTCAAGTGAAACATAGAACAACTACGCCGATAACATATATTGCCAAGGCGGACTATACAGATTTACCTCCCCTTGGGCGGGGCGACTATGGCATCTAAAATGCATTATCTCGGACACCAACACTAATTTGATTACTCAACATGATATTTCACAACGTAAAACGCACGGACAATATTAAATACTTTGAATAGGTAACAGTTCTTTGCGTCTTAGCCATTATTTTTGAAGATTCTGAAAGAATTTTCGATATTTACCAGACGGAGGAAACTACAAATTTAACATCAATTTGACCATAATTCCAGTTATTTTTACATATTCCGTGCCTATCTGGTATGGCTTGCTTAGAAGCTAGAAAGTCAGATTATAATTCGAACAATTGCTGCGAACCCATCGTCATGGCTATTACGATAATATTTGAGGTTTTATCTCGAAATGTGTACTTCAGATGGTAAAACACACCAAAACAAAGATGGGGTAGGGGGAAAGGGGAGGAACGAATATCCAACGAAAAAGCCCTTATATGGCAAGTGTGATATACTAGTGTACTCGATTTCTCTCGCAGACTATTATGCGCCAGCAACACTTCCTGCATAAAATACACCTTAGTCATATAGGGAGTAGTCCATAGTTTCGGATTATTGGTGTCCCTAAAAAATTTTAATACAGCAGAGCGTCAGGATCTGACCACATAATTATCCTTCCCTTTTTGGTAACCAGTATTTATAGTACCAAGCTTCTGGGTACTACCATTCCTTCAAAATGACATATGCGGATGGGTGGCTCGATTGAGCTATATGGCGAGTCGGGCCGCGAAGTCAACCTTTGTCAGCCTCAGTTTCGTGCGTTTTTCAGGTGGTTAAAAATAGGGTTATGTTACATATGGAATATGTGACAAAAAACGGCATGGTCGACCCCATATTTTGAATAGCTTTTTTATCTCGCCTGGAGACGGGGAACACTGAGACGAAATCTTATTGAAATCGATTGTCAAGATTTTTCCAGGAAATGAACGAAATATGGCGTATTTTGGGTCATTTTAATAGATTTCTCAGAAAATATGGAGTACGTTCCGAGGGAAGAAAATTTATCCCGGGTTGAATTTGCATAACTGGCTTGTATGCTGAATTAATGGTATGAGCATTCCCATGAAGAAAATATATACTTTTATATGGGTTTTCTGGATGGTTTGGCATCTCAGAAAGACGGAAGGGCCATACCAAGGGTCTATTTCCAGCAACGAGGGGGTCTACTGTGGACTGCACCCTGCAATACCTTATATACAGTAAAAATATACTCTGACGTATGATACGCTCTGCTGACTTGTAATAAGCCATTTGTCTTGTCATTTTCGCTCAAATTGTTCAGTTTTATACCATTTTAATGTACGCTTTCAGATCTTTCGAATGTCGGGCAGAATATTTAAAAATTTTCAAGTGAAACATAGAACAACTACGCCGATAACATATGTTGCCAAGCAGGACTATACAGATTTACCTCCCCTTGGACGAGGCGACTATGGCATCTAAAATGCATTATCTCGGACACCAACACTAATTTGATTACTCAACATGATATTTCACAACCTAAAACGCACGGATAATATTAAATACTCTGAATAGGTAACAGTTCTTTGCGTCTTAGCCATTATTTTTGAAGATTCTGAAAGAATTTTCGATATTTACCAGACGGAGGAAACTACAAATTTAACATCAATTTGACCATAATTCCAGTTATATTTACATATTCCGTGCCTATCTGGTATGGTTTAGAAGCTAGAAAGTCAGATTATAATTCGAATAATTGCTGCGAACCCATCGTCATGGCTATTACGATAATATTTGAGGTTTTATCTCGAAATGTGTACTTCAGATGGTAAAACACACCAAAACAAAGATGGGGTAGGGAGAAAGGGGCGTAACGGATATCCAACGAAAAAGCCCTTATATGGCAAGTGTGATATACTAGAGTATTCGATTTCTCTCGCAGACTATTATGCGCCAGCAACACTTTTTCCATAAAATACACCTTAGTCATATATGCAATACCTTATATACAGTAAAAATATACTCTGAGGTGTGATACGCTCGGCTGACTTGTAATAAGCCATTTGCCTTGTCATTTTCGCTCAAATTGTTCAGTTTTATACCATTTTAATGTACGCTTTCAGATCTTTCGAATGTCGGGCAGAATATTTAAAAATTTTCAAGTGAAACATAGAACAACTTCGCCGATAACATATGTTGCCAAGCAGGACTATACAGATTTACTTCCCCTTGGGCGGGGCGACTATGGCATCTAAAATGCACTATCTCGGACACCAACACTAATTTGATTACTCAACATGATATTTCCCAACGTAAAACGCACGGACAATATTACATACTCTGAATAGGTAACAGTTCTTTGCGTCTTAGCCATTATTTTTGAAGATTCTGAAAGAATTTTCGATATTTACCAGACGGAGGAAACTACAAATGTAACATCAATTTGACCATAATTCCAGTTATTTTTACATATTCCGTGCCTATCTGGTATGGTTTAGAAGCTAGAAAGTCAGATTATAATTCGAACAATTGCTGCGAACCCATCGTCATGGCTATTACGATAATATTTGAGGTTTTATCTCGAAATGTGTACTTCAGATGGTAAAACACACCAAAACAAAGATGGGGTAGGGGGAAAGGGGAGGAACGAATATCCAACGAAAAAGCCCTTATATGGCAAGTGTGATATACTAGTGTACTCGATTTCTCTCGCAGACTATTATGCGCCAGCAACACTTCCTGCATAAAATACACCTTAGTCATATAGGGAGTAGTCCATAGTTTCGGATTATTGGTGTCCCTAAAAAATTTTAATACAGCAGAGCGTCAGGATCTGACCACATAATTATCCTTCCCTTTTTGGTAACCAGTATTTATAGTACCAAGCTTCTGGACACTACCATTCCTTCAAAATGACATATGCGGATGGGTGGCTCGGTTGAGCTATATGGCGAGTCGGGCCGCCAAGTCAACCTTGGTCAGCCTCAGTTTCCTGCGTTTTTCAGGTGGTTAATAATAGGGTTATGTTACATATGGAATATGTGACAAAAAACGGCATGGTCGACCCCATATTTTGAATAGCTTTTTTATCTCGCCTGGAGACGGGGAACACTGAGACGAAATCTTATTGAAATCGATTGTCAAGATTTTTCCAGGAAATGAACGAAATATGGCGTATTTTGGGTCATTTTAATAGATTTCTCAGAAAATATGGAGTACGTTCCGAGGGAACAAAATTTATCCCGGGTTGAATTTGCATAACTGGCTGGTATGCTGAATTAATGGTATGAGCATTCCCATGAAGAAAATATATACTTTTATATGGGTTTTCTGGATGGTTTGGCATCTCAGAAAGACGGAAGGGCCATACCAAGGGTCTATTTCCAGCAACGAGGGGGTCTACTGTGGACTGCACCATATATGCAATACCTTATATACAGTAAAAAATATACTCTGACGTATGATACGCTCTGCTGACTTGTAATAAGCCATTTGTCTTGTCATTTTCGCTCAAATTATTCAGTTTTATACCATTTTAATGTACGCTTTCAGATATTTCGAATGTCGGGCAGAATATTTAAAAATTTTCAAGTGAAACATAGAACAACTACGCCGATAACATATGTTGCCAAGCAGGACTATACAAATTTACCTCCCCTTGGACGAGGCGACTATGGCATCTAAAATGCATTATCTCGGACACCAACACTAATTTGATTACTCAACATGATATTTCACAACCTAAAACGCACGGATAATATTAAATACTCTGAATAGGTAGCAGTTCTTTGCGTCTTAGCCATTATTTTTGAAGATTCTGAAAGAATTTTCGATATTTACCAGACGGAGGAAACTACAAATTTAACATCAATTTGACCATAATTCCAGTTATATTTACATATTCCGTGCCTATCTGGTATGGTTTAGAAGCTAGAAAGTCAGATTATAATTCGAATAATTGCTGCGAACCCATCGTCATGGCTATTACGATAATATTTGAGGTTTTATCTCGAAATGTGTACTTCAGATGGTAAAACACACCAAAACAAAGATGGGGTAGGGAGAAAGGGGCGTAACGGATATCCAACGAAAAAGCCCTTATATGGCAAGTGTGATATACTAGAGTATTCGATTTCTCTCGCAGACTATTATGCGCCAGCAACACTTTTTCCATAAAATACACCTTAGTCATATATGCAATACCTTATATACAGTAAAAATATACTCTGAGGTGTGATACGCTCGGCTGACTTGTAATAAGCCATTTGCCTTGTCATTTTCGCTCAAATTGTTCAGTTTTATACCATTTTAATGTACGCTTTCAGATCTTTCGAATGTCGGGCAGAATATTTAAAAATTTTCAAGTGAAACATAGAACAACTTCGCCGATAACATATGTTGCCAAGCAGGACTATACAGATTTACTTCCCCTTGGGCGGGGCGACTATGGCATCTAAAATGCACTATCTCGGACACCAACACTAATTTGATTACTCAACATGATATTTCCCAACGTAAAACGCACGGACAATATTACATACTCTGAATAGGTAACAGTTCTTTGCGTCTTAGCCATTATTTTTGAAGATTCTGAAAGAATTTTCGATATTTACCAGACGGGGGAAACTACAAATGTAACATCAATTTGACCATAATTCCAGTTATTTTTACATATTCTGTGCCTATCTGGTATGGTTTAGAAGCTAGAAAGTCAGATTATAATTCGAACAATTGCTGCGAACCCATCGTCATGGCTATTACGATAATATTTGAGGTTTTATCTCGAAATGTGTACTTCAGATGGTAAAACACACCAAAACAAAGATGGGGTAGGGGGAAAGGGAGGAACGGATATCCAACGAAAAAGCCCTTATATGGCAAGTGTGATATACTAGTGTACTCGATTTCTCTCGCAGACTATTATGCGCCAGCAACACCTTTTCCATAAAATACACCTTAGTAATGTAGGGAGTAGTCCATAGTTTCGGATTATTGATCCCCCTTAAAAATTTTAATACAGCAGAGCTTCCGGATCTGACCACATGATAATTATCCTTCCCTTTTTGGTAACCAGTATTTATAGTACCAAGCTTCTGGGTACTACCATTCCTTCAAAATGACATATGCAGGTGGGTGGCTCGGTTGAGCTATATGGCGAGTCGGGCCGCGAAGTCGACCTTCGTCAGCCTCAGTTTCGTACGTTTTTCAGGTGTTTAAAAATAGGGTTATGTTACATATGGAATATGTGACAAAAAACGGCATGTTCGACCCCATATTTTGAATAGCTTTTTTATCTCGCCTGGAGACGGAGAACACTGAGACGAAATCTTATAGAAATCGATTGTCAAGATTTTTCCAGGAAATGAACGAAATATGGCGTATTTTGGGTCATTTTAATAGATTTGTCAGAAAATATGGAGTACGTTCCGAGGGAAGAAAATTTATCCCGGGTTGAATTTGCATAACTGGCTTGTATGCTGAATTAATGGTATGAGCATTCCCATGAAGAAAATATATACTTTTATATGGGTTTTCTGGATGGTTTGGCATCTCAGAAAGACGGAACGGCCATACCAAGGGTCTATTTCCAGCAACGAGGGGGTCTACTGTGGACTGCACTATATATGCAATACCTTATATACAGTAAAAATATACTCTGACGTGTGATACGCTCTGCTGACTTGTAATAAGCCATTTGTCTTGTCATTTTCGCTCAAATTGTTCAGTTTTATACCATTTTAATGTACGCTTTCAGATATTTCGAATGTCGGGCAGAATATTTAAAAATTTTCAAGTGAAACATAGAACAACTACGCCGATAACATATGTTGCCAAGCAGGACTATACAGATTTACCTCCCCTTGGGCGGGGCGACTATGGCATCTAAAATGCATTATCTCGGACACCAACACTAATTTGATTACTCAACATGATATTTCACAACCTAAAACGCACGGACAATATTAAATACTCTGAATAGGTAACAGTTCTTTGCGTCTTAGCCATTATTTTTGAAGATTCTGAAAGAATTTTCGATATTTACCAGACGGAGGAAACTACAAATGTAACATCAATTTGACCATAATTCCAGTTATTTTTACATATTCCGTGCCTATCTGGTATGGTTTAGAAGCTAGAAAGTCAGATTATAATTCGAACAATTGCTGCGAACCCATCGGCATGGCTATTACGATAATATTTGAGGTTTTATCTCGAAATGTGTACTTCAGATGGTAAAACACACCAAAACAAAGATGGGGTAGGGGGAAAGGGGAGGAACGGATATCCAACGAAAAAGCCCTTATATGGCAAGTGTGATATACTAGTGTACTCGATTTCTCTCGCAGACTATTATGCGCCAGCAACACTTTTTCCATAAAATACACCTTAGTCATATATGCAATACCTTATATACAGTAAAAATATACTCTGACGTATGATACGCTCTGCTGAATTGTAATAAGCCATTTGGCTTGTCATTTTCGCTCAAATTATTCAGTTTTATACCATTTTAATGTACGCTTTCAGATCTTTCGAATGTCGGGCAGAATATTTAAAAATTTTCAAGTGAAACATAGAACAACTACGCCGATAACATATATTGCCAAGGCGGACTATACAGATTTACCTCCCCTTGGGCGGGGCGACTATGGCATCTAAAATGCATTATCTCGGACACCAACACTAATTTGATTACTCAACATGATATTTCACAACGTAAAACGCACGGACAATATTAAATACTCTGAATAGGTAACAGTTCTTTGCGTCTTAGCCATTATTTTTGAAGATTCTGAAAGAATTTTCGATATTTACCAGACGGAGGAAACTACAAATTTAACATCAATTTGACCATAATTCCAGTTATTTTTACATATTCCGTGCCTATCTGGTATGGTTTAGAAGCTAGAAAGTCAGATTATAATTCGAACAATTGCTGCGAACCCATCGTCATGGCTATTACGATAATATTTGAGGTTTTATCTCGAAATGTGTACTTCAGATGGTAAAACACACCAAAACAAAGATGGGGTAGGGGGAAAGGGGAGGAACGGATATCCAACGAAAAAGCCCTTATATGGCAAGTGTGATATACTAGTGTACCCGATTTCTCTCGCAGACTATTATGCGCCAGCAACAGTTTTTGCATAAAATACACCTTAGTCATATAGGGAGTAGTCCACAGTTTCGGATTATTGGTCCCCCTCAAAAATTTTAATACAGCAGAGCGTCCGGATCTGACCACATGATAATTATCCTTCCCTTTCTGGTAACCAGTATTTATAGTACCAAGCTTCTGGGTACTACCATTCCTTCAAAATGACATATGCGGATGGGTGGCTCGGTTGAGCTAAATGGCGGGTCGAGCCGCGAAATCAACCTTTGTCAGCCTCAGTTTCGAACGTTTTTCAGGTGTTTAGAAATAGGGTTATGTTACATATGGAATATGTGACAAAAAACGGCATGGTCGACCCCATATTTTGAACAGCTTTTTTGTCTCGCCTGGAGACGGGGAACACTGAGACGAAATCTTATTGAAATCGAGTGTCAAGATTTTTCCAGGAAATGAACGAAATATGGCGTATTTTGGGTCATTTTAATAGATTTCTCAGAAAATATGGAGCACGTTCCGAGGAAAGAAAATTTATCCCGGGTTGAATTTGCATAACTGGCTTGTATGCTGAATTAATGGTATGAGCATTCCCATGAAGAAAATATATACTTTTATATGGGTTTTGTGGATGGTTTGGCATCTCAGAAAGACGGAAGGGCCATACCAAGGGTCTATTTCCAGCAACGAGGGGATCTACTGTGGACTGCACCCTATATGCAATACCTTATATACAGTAAAAATATACTCTAACGTATGATACGCTCTGCTGACTTGTAATAAGCCATTTGTCTTGTCATTTTCGCTCAAATTGTTCAGTTTTATACCATTTTAATGTACGCTTTTAGATCTTTCGAATGTCGGGCAGAATATTTAAAAATTTTCAAGTGAAACATAGAACAACTACGCCGATAACATATGCTGCCAAGCAGGACTATACAGATTTACCTCCCCTTGGGCGGGGCGACTATGGCATCTAAAATGCATTATCTCGGACACCATCACTAATTTGATTACTCAACATGATATTTCACAACGTAAAAGGCAGGGACAATATCAAATACTCTGAATAGGTAACAGTTCTTTGTGTCTTAGCCATTATTTTTGAAGATTCTGAAAGAATTTTCGATATTTACCAGACGGAGGAAACTACAAATTTAACATCAATTTGACCATAATTCCAGTTATTTTTACATATTCCGTGCCTATCTGGTATGGTTTAGAAGCTAGAAAGTCAGATTATAATTCGAACAATTGCTGCGAATCCATCGTCATGGCTATTACGATAATATTTGAGGTTTTATCTCGAAATGTGTACTTCAGATGGTAAAACACACCAAAACAGAGATGGGGTAGGGGGAAAGGGGAGGAACGGATATCCAACGAAAAAGCCCTTATATGGCAAGTGTGATATACTAGTGTACTCGATTTCTCTCGCAGACTATTATGCGCCAGCAACACTTTTTCCATAAAATACACCTTAGTCATATATGCATACCTTATATACAGTAAAAATATACTCTGACGTATGATACGCTCTGCTGACTTGTAATAAGCCATTTGGCTTGTCATTTTCGCTCAAATTGTTCAGTTTAATACCATTTTAATGTACGATTTCAGACCTTTCGAATGTCGGGCAGAATATTTAAAAATTTTCAAGTGAAACATAGAACAACTACGCCGATAACATATGTTGCCAAGCAGGACTATACAGATTTACCTCCCCTTGGTCGGGGCGACTATGGCATCTAAAATGCATTATCTCGGACACCAACACTAATTTGATTACTCAACATGATATTTCCCAACGTAAAACTCACGGACAATATTAAATACTCTGAATAGGTAACAGTTCTTTGCGTCTTAGCCATTATTTTTGAAGATTCTGAAAGAATTTTCGATATTTACCAGACGGAGGAAACTACAAATTTAACATCAATTTGACCATAATTCCAGTTATTTTGACATATTCCGTGCCTATCTGGTATGGTTTAGAAGCTAAAAAGTCAGATTATAATTCGAACAATTGCTGCGAACCCATCGTCATGGCTATTACGATAATATTTGAGGTTTTATCTCGAAATGTGTACTTCAGATGGTAAAATACACCAAAACAAAGATGGGGTAGGGGGAAAGGGGAGGAACGGATATCCAACGAAAAAGCCCTTATATGGCAAGTGTGATATACTAGTGTACTCGATTTCTCTCGCAGACTATTATGCGCCAGCAACACCTTTTCCATAAAATACACCTTAGTCATATAGGGAGTAGTTCATAGTTTCGGATTATTGGTCCCCCCTCAAAAAATTTAATACAGCAGAGCGTCCGGATCTGACCACATGATGATTATCCTTCCCTTTTTGGTAACCAGTATTTATTGTACCAAGCTTCTGGGTACTACCATTCCTTCTAAATGACATATGCGGATGGGTGGCTCGGTTGAGCTATATGGCGAGTCGGGCCGCGAAGTCAACCTTCGTCAGCCTCAGTTTCGTACGTTTTTCAGGTGTTTAAAAATAGGGTTATGTTACATATGGAATATGTGACAAAAAACGGCATGTTCGACCCCATATTTTGAATAGCTTTTTTATTTCGCCTGGAGACGGGGAACACTGAGACGAAATCTTATTGAAATCGATTGTCAAGATTTTTCTAGGAAATGAACGAAATATGGCGTATTTTGGGTCATTTTAATAGATTCCTCAGAAAATATGGAGTACGTTCCGAGGGAAGAAAATTTATCCCGGGTTGAATTTGCATAACTGGCTTGTATGCTGAATTAATGGTATGAGCATTCCCATGAAGAAAATATATACTTTTATATGGGTTTTCTGGATGGTTTGGCATCTCAGAAAGACGGAAGGGCCATACCAAGGGTCTATTTCCAGCAACGAGGGGGTCTACTGTGGACTGCACCCAATTGTTTTTGTAGGTGTTATAATGGGTTGTGGGGCCTCGTTTTTCTCGTCTCGCGAAGAAAATCACAATGGAAGGGGTCCCGGAGCGAATCGGTGAAATTTTTGGGAAAAGTGACCGAGGGCTGTATATAGCCCATTCGCAGAATAAATAAATAACTAAATAAATAAATAAATAAAAAGCGGAACACGGACTCGTACAATATACAATATACTGGGAAAAGTCTGGATGGGTATAGCCCCATATAGCTCCATACTGGCTGTATGGTGGGGGGGTGTTCAATTTTTTTCGTGGGTGGTACTATGGGTTGTTGGGTCTCGTTTTTCTCGTCTCGCCAAGAAAATCACAATGGGAAGGGTCCCGGAGCGAAAC
This sequence comes from Hanleya hanleyi, assembly GCA_036873755.1. Lineage (NCBI taxonomy): Eukaryota > Metazoa > Mollusca > Polyplacophora > Lepidopleurida > Hanleyidae > Hanleya > Hanleya hanleyi. Next base: position 27,750 of record JAVTVY010032793.1, read on the forward strand.
TGTGAAATTTTTGGAAAAAATCACCGTTATATAGCCCCATATAGTACCACACTGGCTATATGGGGTGGTCAAAATTTTGTGTGGGCTTTACTATGGCTTGTTGGGTCTCGTTTTTCTCGTCTCGCCAAGAAAATCACAATGGGAAGAGTCCCGGAGCGAAACGGTGAAATTTTTGGAAAAAATCACCGTTATATAGCCCCATATAGGGAGGGAGGGAGGGAGGGAATTTGGCTCAATGTCACACTCAAGTTTGTTTCACTCATATGGTGACAGTCAGTTTGGTTGGTGGAGGAAGCCGGAGTACCCGGAGAGAACCACCGCCCTTCGGTATGTAACTGACAGACTTTCACACATGGACCAGCTGGGCTCGAACCCGTGCCGGTTCAGCGGTGTGAGGCTAGCGGTCACCAGCGAAGCGCCTTAGACCACTCGGCCACCGAGGGCCCCTAGCCCCATATAGTACCATACTGGCTATATTGGGGGGGAGGGGTGGTCAGATTTTTTTGTGGGCTTTACTATGGCTTGTGGGGTCTCGTTTTTCTCGTCTCGCCAAGAAAATCACAATGGGAAGGGTCCCGGAGTGAATCGGTGAAATTTTGGGAATAAGTCACCGGTATATAGCCCCATATAGTGCCATACTGGCTATATGGGGGGAGGGGTGGTCAATTTTTGTGTGGGTGTTACTATGGGTTGTGGGGACTCATTTTTCTCGTCTCGCCGAGAAAAACACAATGGGAGGGGTCACGGAGCGAATCGGTGAATTTTTTGGGAAAAGTCACCGAGGTCTGTATATAGGCTCATATAGCTCCATACTGGCAATATGGGGGTATAGGTTCAACCTGGGAAATTCACACACGTTCATTGTGATATGGGTTGTTTGGATTTGTTTTTACGTCTCGCCAAGAAAATCACATTCGGAGGGGTCCCGGAGCGAATCGGTGAAATTTTTGGGAAAAGTGATCGAGGTCTGTATATAGCCCATTCACAGAATAAATAAATAAATAAATAAAAAGCGGAACACGGACTCGTACAATATACAATATACGGGGAAATGCCTGTATGGGTATAGCCCCATATAGCTCCATACTGGCTATATGGGGGGGGGTGTTCATTTTTTTTCGTGGGTGTTACTATGGGTTGTTGGGTCTCGTTGTTCTCGTCTCGCCAAGAAAATTACAATGGGAAGGGTCTCGGAGCGAAACAGTGAAATTTTGGGAAAAAATCACCGTTATATAGCCCCATATAGTACCATACTGGCTATATGGGGGGGAGGGGTGGTCAAGTTTTTTTTGGGGGCTTTATTATGGCTTGTGGGGTCTCGTTTTTCTCGTCTCGCCAAGAAAATGACAATGGGAAGGGTCTCGGAGCGAATCGGTGAAATTGTGGGAAAAAGTCACCTGTATATAGCCCCATATAGTGCCATTTTGGGGCAGTGCAGGAAGGTATTTGGTGTCGAGATGGACCATCCTTGATCCGAATGCGTCCTGGGAGGTGTCATTTTGTAGCTCTCGGAGTGTAGACCCCGATCTGAGGGATGTTCACGTCATCTGTACGAGTAGTAGCCAAAGTGAACATTTTGGGGCAGTGAAGGAAGGTATTTGGGGTAAAGATGGACCATCTTTGGTCCGAATGCGTCCTGGGAGGCGTCATGTTGTAGCTCTCGGGGTATACAGCCCCATTTGAGGGATGTTTCCGTTATCTGTGACGTCATCGGTGACGTCATCAGTACGAGTAGTAGCGAAAGTGGGCATTTTAGGAAAGTGCAGGAAGGTATTTGGGGTAGAGAGGGACCATCCTTGGTCCGATTGTGTCGTGGGAGGTGTCATCTTGTAGCTTTCATGGTGTACATCCCCATTTGAGGGATGTTCGCGTCATCTGTGACGTCATTGTTGAGGGGTGGGGTCTCGTTTTTCTCGTCTAGACAAAAAAATAACAATGGGAAGGGTCCCGGAGCGAATCGGTGAAATTGTGGGAAAAAGTCACCTGTATATAGAGCTCAGTCCACAGTTGCGGATTTTTGGTCCCCCTCAAATTCTTTGAAATTAAAATTCCACCAGGTTTGACCCCATGAGAATTTTTGTTGGCTTTTTGTTGATTGATATTTGTGATATCATTCAGTTGACTGGTTGATTTGCTTCAAATCAGTACATGGTATTTTGCCAGTAGGATTGGCCCATGCCTCACTATGCAGATGGAAGTGTGAAAGTGTGGCTGTGAATTGGGGCCATTTTCAGCTTACGAGCACATGGCATACTTTACGGTGTAAAATTGAGTTTGAAAACCGCCTGGTCGACACCCTATTTTCTTTGCCAATTTTTGTTGGTCCTTGGACTGGGCACACTGTCGGTGAGTTTCAGGACAATCGATTGTCAAGTTTATTCTTTGGTGGAGGGGGAATATTACCCATTTTGGACCAATTTTAGAGGATTTTCCTGAAGTTTGAAGCAAGTTCAGTATGGGTTATGGGGACCCTGATTTTCGTCAACAAGGCTTACATCTGTCTCGGCTTTATGTCAAGAGCCTACTCTTTCAGAAAATATATAGTTCTATGGGGGTTCTCTAATAACACGGTTGCTGTTTTGCATAAAATGAACCTGCCTACTGTTTAATTTCAGATGCCATGGCCCTTCTGTAGACTGCACCCATAGCCCCATATAGTGCCATTTTGGGGCAGTGCAGGAAGTTATTTGGTGTCGAGATGGACCATCCTTGGTCCGAATGCGTCCTGGGAGGTGTCATTTTGTAGCTCTCGGAGTGTAGACCCCGATCTGAGACGTGATTGGTGACGTCATCAGTACGAGTAGTAGCCAAAGTGAACATTTTGGGGCAGTGAAGGAAGGTATTTGGGGTAAAGATGGACCATGTTTGGTCAGAATGCGTCCTGGGAGGTGTCATGCTGTAGCTCTCGGGGTGTACAGCCCCATTTGAGGGATGTTTCCGTTATCTGTGACGTCATCAGTACGAGTAGTAGCGAAAGTGGGCATTTTGGGGCAGTGAAGGAAGATATTTGGGGTAGAGATGGACCATCGTTGGTCCGAATGCGTCGTGGAAGGTGTCATCTTGTAGCCATCGGGGTGCAGACCCCGATTTGAGGGATGTCCACAGCATCTGCGACGTCATTGATGACGTCATCAGTAGGAGTAGTAGCGAAAGCATGTGTGCGTGTGCGTGTGTGTATGCACGTGTGTGTGTGTGTGTGCGTCTGTGTGTGCGTGTGCGTGTCGTCGTGTGCAGGTGCACGCTCCTGTGGTGCACCCTGTACCCTAGGATGTTCGCGAAAGTTCCACCATCACGGACTTCTAACAGACCCAGGTCCAGAAGCTCTCATGTCCTGCATGTGAATAGTCAGTCATATTGTGTGTGTGTGTGCATGTGTGCGTCTGTGTGTATGCATCTGTGTGAGTGGGTGTGTGTGTGTACGTGTGTATGCGTGTGTATGTGTCTGTGTGTATGTGTCTGTGTGTATGTGTGTATGCGTCCGTGTGTATACGTCTGAGAGCGTGGGTATGTGTGTGTGTGTGTGTGTGTGTGTGTGCTTGCGTGTATTCGTTGGTGTGTATGCGTGTGTGTGTGTGTGTATGTGTGCGTGTGTGTGTGTATGCATGTGTGTGTATGCGTCTGTGCGTGCTTGCGAGAGTGTATATGCGTGTGTATGCGTGCGTACGTGTGTATGTGTATGCTTGCGTGTGTGTAGGTTTACCAGAAGACTATTCTGTGAAGTCATGTGACGCAGTCAGTATGTCGGCACCTCTTCCCACTTCCCTGATATGTGTTGTATGCGTCTGTGTGTGCGTGCATGTGCGTGTGTGTGTGTATGCGTGTATGTGTGTATGCGTGATGCAGCGGTGATTACGAGGTAGGATTCTAGATTAACCTGTGAAGGATGGGCATTTCCATTTGGACCAATCAGCGATCGAGAAAAAGAACCAATCGGAGCTCTTGGAGCTCAAAGCGTGTGGAGCTCAGAGCTCGGAAGTGACATGGAAGTGACCTCTGTGAGGTCACTTCCGCTTCCGTTCACGTGACCTGAACTGACCTTTGACCCCTGCGCGCGCTAACAATACCGGATAAAAATTGCGCGCAGGGGTCAAAGGTCAGTTCCGGTCACGTGAACGGAAGCGGAAGTGACCTCACAGAGGTCATATGCAAACGTCACTTCCGAGCTCTGAGCTCCACACGCTTTGAGCTCCAAGAGCTCCGATCCAAGAGCTCTGCCATACGGGAGCTCCCACCACTACTACCACCGGGCTTTGACGCCCGTCAACGCCCGGTGGTGGTGGTGGTGGTGGTGGAATGTGGTAGTGGTGTGTGTGTGTGTGGTGGTAGTGTGTGGTGGTGTTGGTGGTGATGTCTGTACATATAAGAATGAACATGTGTCCCTCATCAGTTCGATTGGCTGATTGTTCGCCCGCTGATTGGTTCTTTTTCTCGACCGCTGATTGGTCCAAATGGAACTGCCCATCCTTCCCAGGTTAATCTAGAATTCTACCAAGCTCGCAATTACCGCCACATCACGCATACACACATACACGCATACACGCACACACGCACATGCACGCACACACATACACACAGACGCATACACGCATACGCGTACACACACGCAGGCATACACATACACACGCACGCACGCACACACACACACTCTCGCAAGCACACGCAGACGCATACACACACATGCATGCACACGCACACACACATACATACACACACATACACGCACACACACACACACACACATACACATACACGCATACACGCACACGCGTACACACACACGCAAGCCCCCACACACACGCGCGTACTCACACGCAAGCACACACACACACGCACACAGACGTATACACACAGACACATACACACACATGCATACACACCCACACACACGCATACACACACATACACACACGCACACCCACACATACACATCCCCGGATGCACGCGCGGACCGCGTCGAAAGCCTACCGTGGGGACCCCAAGTCCCCGAGGCATGGAAACACCCGGTGCTTATCGATTGGCTGATTGTTCGACCGCTGATTGGTTCTTTTTCTCGACCACTGATTGGTCCAAATGGAACTGCCCATCCTTCCCAGGTTAATCTAGAATCCTACCAAGCTCGTAATCACCGCCACATCACGCATACACACATACACGCATACACACGCACGCACACCCACACACACAGACGCATACACTTACACGCGTACACACACGCAAGCATACACACACGCACATGCACGCACACACACACATCCACACGCGTACACCCACACACACACGAAAGCACACGCACACGCGTACACGCAAGCATACACACACACACACACACGCACACACACACACACACGCACACGCGCGCATACTCTCAAAGTGCCTTGCGCCGCTAGGTCAAAAGGGCTCGATATGCGCTTTTATACTACTAATCCTTCCTTCACTCCCCGAAAATGCCCCCTTTCGTTATTACTCGTACTGATGACGTCACCGATGACGTCACAGATGCTGTGGACATCTCTCAAATCGTGGTCTACACCCCTAGAGCTACAAGATGACACCCCCACGACGCAATCGGACCAAGGATGGTCCATCCCTACCCCAAATCCCTTTCTTCACCGCCCCAAATTCGCTACTAGTCCGACTGATGACGTCATCAATGAGTATGAAAATGGTCATTTTACTTACTACAACCAACTGCACATGCGCAGATTGGCGCAACTTGTATTTAAAAACACGCCATTCTGACTCTACCCCACACAAGCTTTGATACCTTCCACGACCCATTCGGACCCATAGCGGTCCATCTCTACCCCAAACACACACCCACATACCCCACAAAATGCCTGCTTTCTATACTACGGGCCAGACTGCGCATGCGCAGAATATTGAAAACGGACGAACTATTAGTCCAGTCGGATGCTCCTCCACGAGAGCTTCAAAATAAGACCTCATACGACACCATAGGATCATTAGGGGCTCACCTAGACCCCAAAATCCACCCCGTATGGGCCTATACCCCATAGCCATGCAGTATAGGCCTATGGGCTTACCCAGGCCTCGTTGAACTTTTTCCAAAAATTTCATCGTTTCGCTTCGAAACCCTTCCCATCGTGTTCTAAATGACGAGACGTGAAAAACAAATTCAAACAACCCATATCAAAATGAACGTGTGTGAATTTCTCAGGTTGAACCTATACTCCCATATAGCCAGTATGGAGCTATATGGGCCTATCCACACCTACCCGATACTTTTCCAAAAATTTCACCGTTTCGCTTCGAAACCCTTTCCATCGTGTTCTAAATGACGAGACGTGAAAAACAAATCCAAACAACCCATATCACAATGAACGTGTGTGAATTTCCCAGGTTGAACCTATACCCCCATATAGCCAGTATGGGACTATATGGACTATATGGTACTTTTCCAAAAAAATCACCGTTGCGCTCCGAGACCCTTCCCATCGTGTTCTAAATGACGAGACGTGGAAAACAAATCCAAACAACCCATATCACAATGAACGTGTGTGAATTTCACAGGTTGAACCTATACCCCCATATAGCCAGTATGGAGCTATATGAGCCTACATGTATATACAGACCTCGGTGACTTTTCCCAAAAATTTCACCGATTCGCTCCGTGACCCCTCCCATTGTGTTTTTCTCGGCGAGACGGGAAAAACGTGACCCCATAACCCATAGTAAAGCCCACAAAAAAATTGACCAACCCTCCCCCCATATAGCCAGTATGGCACTATATGGGGCTATATACCGGTGATATTTTCCCAAAATTTCACCGATTCGCTCCGGGACCCTTCCCATTGTGATTTTCTTGGCGAAACGAGAAAAACGAGACCCCACAAGCCATAGTAAAGCCCACAAGAATTGCTGACCACCCCTCCCCCCCATGTAGCCAGTATGGTACTATATGGGGCTATATACCAGTGATTTTTTCCAAAAATTTCACCGTTTCGCTCCGGGACCCTTCCCATTGTCATTTTCTTGCGAGACGAGAAAAACGAGACACAGCAACCCATAGTAACACCCACGGAAAAAATTGAACACCCCCCCTATATAGCCAGTATGGAGCTATATGAGGCCAATCATAGCGACACACCAAAACTATACTGGACTCCCAAAATGCATAAATCACCATACAAAGCTAGATTTATAGCTGGTTCTAGAAGCTGCACCACCAAGCTTCTTTCAACCCTATTGACGAGGGCCCTTCAGGAAGTAAAAGCATTTTGGGAAAGGTATTGCGCCACTATTTCTAAGAACTCTGGCGTTGAATGTATGTGGATATTGAAAAACTCAAAATGTCTTACGGAAGAACTTGATGCTAAAGGTCACATACCGTACAGACATGTACCCACATGGGATTTCTCGACTCTCTATACTACAATCCCTCATGAGGACCTTATTGACCGTCTAAGTTCATTAATAGTATCTGTGTTCAAGAAAACTGATCGTAGATATATTAATGTCGGAAGCCATAAAGCATTCTTTAGCTCTACTACATACAAGAGATATCATTCATGGGATGTTTCTCTGTTTATAGAGTTGCTTGAATTTCTCATTAAAAATATCTATGTGAAATTTGGCAGCACAATATATCAGCAGCATATAGGTATTCCAATGGGTACTAATTGTGCACCCCTGTTGGCTGACCTGTATCTGTTCTCTTGTGAATATGACTATATGCAGGCGCTTTTAAAAACCGATCCATTCAAAGCCCGTTCCTTCTCATTCACCAAACGCTATATAGACGATCTTGTCGCTGTGGATAATCGCTATATAAATGACGCAGTGAAGGATATATATCCACCTTCACTGGATTTGAAGGAAACTACAGATAGCCCTACAGGCACATCATATTTAGATCTATATCTCTATAAAAATGAAGCGGGCATTCTCTCTCGTCGACTTTATGACAAAGAGATGATTACAATTTCGACATCGTAAACTATCCCTTTCTGGACAGTAATATTCCAGTGGGACCTGCATATGGCGTATACATATCTCGCTTAGTAGCATTTGCTAGATCCTGTGTTAAATGTGACGATTTTAATCAACGTCACAAAACATTGGTGCAGAAACTTAAAAAACAGGGCTATTCTACCAAGCGCCTACACTCAAAGTTTCTCAAATTTGGCGATACATATCGCATGCTGATAGCATAATACGAACGTAGCGTGCAAGATCTATGGTGCTACGTTTCGTAACTTGTGTCTAATTCCGCTTAACCCGGGGCTAGGGGCCGTATGAACCCATGTACTTGAAGATCCTCATGGTACTCATATGAACAGTCACAATCAAAGCGTGACTGAGATACATCTTTTTTTTAGATGACGACTCTATAACGAATATTATGGATTAAGAATACTGATCAGCGATACGGATTTGATATTTTTGGAACATCATGATGTCTTGCCGGCATCATTGAAAACTGTTGACCGCTTCTCTCTTGCAGGAAACAAGCCTATGTTTATGTATACTATGATTGTCTTTTTGAATTTGGTGCTAATACTGTTATATGGAAAATGGAATAGGTCTTTGGATTATGGACGCGGATATTCTCTAATGGACGACGGCTGGATTATGAATGACGGACTAGACGCTTGTAATTTACCCATACAGGCATTTCCCCGTATATTGTATGAGTCCGCGTTCCGCTTTTTATTTATTTATTCTGTGAATGGGCTATATACAGACCTCGGTCACTTTTCCCAAAAATTTCACCGATTCGCTCCGGGACCCCTCCCATTGTGATTTTCCTGGCGAGACGAGAAAAACGAGACCCCACAACCCACAATAACACCCACGACAACAATTGACCAGCCCCCATATAGCCAGTATGGAGCTATATGGGGCTATACCCATACAGGCATTTCCCCATATATTGTATAGTGTACGAGTCCTTGTTCCGCTTTTTATTTATTTATTTATTTATTTATTCTGTGAAAACACGCAAATGTTCGAATCAGGGGAGATAACCCGAAATTTGCCAAAAATCAAAAAAGTGCAAGCAGAGGTACCTCCCCCGGCAAAATACGACATTAGATGCGGAGACTATACTACTAACGACCCTGTTTATAAAAATATAAAACTGAATTAGAAAGGCCAATATAGTACATGCATATTTTGTTTTTGACTAAAATTAACCTAAATATTTAATTTAGATATGAGCAAGTGGTTAATAAAAACATTAATTGATATAATATCCATACTCCTCCTGATGAACACCGTGAATGAGGCCAAGGTGTAAAACGTTTATGTCCAAGGATTAAATAGTCCATCAATCCAAGCCGAGTTTTTAGTCCGTTTCATTGGATGGAAACAACATCGGACTAGAAACTCGATTTTGATTGGTTGACTAACGGACTTGATAAAACGTTCAAGACCACGGATTAAATAAAATTCATTTCCATAAATGAACTCAAGGATTCATTGATGTGGATTAGAACCATTTAGGCTGTGGAATAATTTGGCTGGTGGACTTAGATATCCATTTAATCCGAGGCAATGAAACCGATTTTTGTCCCCCACAACCAACCATATGCAAGCATTGTTAAAAGGGAAGAAAACATGTGACTTATGTATACACTGAAAGAAAAATCTATCCTCCCCCCCCAGTATAAAGAAATGTAATCAAATAATTTTTGCGATTTTTTCCTCTCAATTAAATCGGCGTTCAACCCTCGCATCTTTGTCCCTCAAGCGTGCCGCCATTTTGGCTCGGGTCGTCTAAGAGTGTGACGTCACCCGGGCCTCCTCGCTCTCTAGCGGGGAAGGCGAAAATATAATGACATTGCATGGATATATATTACAAACCAAGCCTTTCGTACATTGGAATGATTACAATTTGACAGGAATAGGAAACGAACGTCGTGATATGACTGAAATAGTGTTGAAAGACTAATAAACTCACTCCAATTTATTGCATCAGCCTAACTGTGCAAAAGTTCTTCTGTGATGCGTTTGGAGTAAAATCCTGCCGACTTTATGCACACACTGGTTTCAACATTGGAACCGATGAAATGCCACGGTCTTTGGAAGGTTTAGATTCCCAGTTCTGTTAGAACAGCCAAACGCCAGATACTGCGGCATGATGCCCGTGTATTTGCGAAATATTGTCACACTACCTCTATCAAATTATACCAGTATACAAAATATAAACCTGCAGTCTCGAAAGCTTCTCATACTTTAACATACAGGGCGGAAGTGAGTATGGGCTCGACTGACGTTACGCAGCGATACGCACAATATGTTTTCGGCATTTCTGATTGGTTAAAATAGACGCAAGCCGTTGTAATGGCGGCACTTATGAATCTGTCCACAGGCTCCAGTGTTTTAGGTTCGACATAAATAGATCGGCGGTAAAAAATCGCAAAAAATATTTGCTTACATTTTTGGATACGGTTGAGATAGATCTTTCGTTCAGTGTATACATTAGTCACATGTTTTCTTCTCTTTTAAAGTGTATTCGTATCCAATTCGTGATCGATCGCTGTTTTTGCTGCTGGTTTCATGATATAGAAATGATGGTCTAGTATGTAGTTTAGACCCTTCGAATAAACTTGTATCAATAAAATAATTTTTGAGAGAAAGAATGATGGAATCAAACCCACGGCCGCTGCATTCCGTGGAATTGTTCTTATGAGCTGAACGTCTGAGCTATGTCGGTTCATAAATAAAAGAATTTCAGAAAAGTTGAAGGAAAATTAAGAAGGGTTGCACGACTTTCCATTTTGACTTTCATATGTCTCTTGTCTTCTGCAATTATGGCACGGTTACGCCAATTCGGAATACATGTACTTTCTTCATGTTATACACTCGGACGATGGTAGAATGCTATACCTGGTGGCTATTGTACTCAATAGCAATACACTTTATCTTTATTAATCCAGGTATGCTGGCGTTCTAATGTTTCAACTTGTCTACAATAAGAATATAATAATAGCGAGAATATAATAATAGCGGTACTCACACGAAGTCCAGCTGAATCACTACTTGAAGTTAGTAAATATTCATCCTGCATTATGTTGGCAATCACAGTCAGTCCGTATTTGCCCCCTAGATGTACCGCTCTACGCTGGGTCGAATTATCATTTTCGCGAGCATTAAAGGTGAAGCATAGCCCAAAATCCGTGATTCGACTAGTAAACAATTCATTGCAAGGATAAGGCTTGTTATCCCACTTACAATATAAAAGTGTCGACTGAAGCGAATGAGATATGTACTGAATGTTGTCTTTGAATTCTTTCATCTTTTCGGAAATATTTGCCCACTTGGGATCATCCCAATCTATTGTGTAGTCTGAGCCAATGTCAGACACTGCCAACAATACTTGCTTTGATGCCTCGTCGGAAATAGCGCTTTTTCGGAACTTATTCAGATTACACAATGTCACGGCCGGAAAAGGCATGGTAGCCCGGTACTCTATAGACTGTCTTGTGATGGTTGGGTAGGCCAACATAAGGGTCAACTGGGTTATGACAGTGTAGAGCAGGCCACCCAACATTCCCAGAAAAGCAAAGCACCAGAAACCTCTGAAATCAGAAAATGGAATAGTTCAATCGTTAATGGATTGCTGGTCAAGGTCATCTGATGGGATGCGCGTTCGCAAAAAATACAGTCAATTTTGCAATGATTCTTGGGGAAATATATGGCGAACTGTAACTAGTGGGTCAGTGATTAACCGCCAGCATAGAGGCGTCTGACATATATGTTATTACCACAAAAATCCCAGAAATGTCTGTGAAATTCGGCGGGGAAACCATCAGATACAGGTGATTAATAGTTTTTTCATTTGTTTAACAGCCTTGGATATTTCATGTAGGCACAGCGTTCCTTCGCAGGAGAGATTTTTTTCTGCGAGAGCCTCTGCGAGGTGTATTGAATGTTTCAGAGGTAAAAAAAGGAGTTTGCTGGCGTGGAACAGTAATTCAAGAAAAAGAACCAAAAAAGCATCTCAACTTTCTACATCATTATATTCCGACTGCAGTTTCGAACGTAAAGTAATTGCTGCGAAAACTACCGATAGTTCTTCCGTTCATAATACAATTTACTATAAAAAACATATTTCTCAATACCTCGCTCACGCGGTGCAAAAAAAATACTAACTTTACGAACGAATGATCGGACCGATTAGATATTCCGATGTTCGCTTTTGGGCCTGAATGTTTTTTTTCCAGAGTAAGTAAGAGTTCTAGGCGACTTTGTTTAATGCGGGTAGCCGTATCTTGTCACCAGGCTGAACGACGATATCTCTACATGGGGAATAAGCCATAATTCTGTTCCTTACCTTCTGAAACAACCACGGCCGGTCCCGTACGTGTGTTTGAGTCCATGGACAGTGGAGCTTTGGGTGAACTCTCCGAATAAACTGACTTTTTCTTTGTCTTTAAGGTTATTTGAAGGTAAAACTTTCATTTCGTCAACCCATGTATTCAGCTTTTGCAATTTCAGCTGGTTGGATTTCGCCTTGTAGTTTTGGACTGTAGACATCGTGCCACTACAATAACATGGAAGAGAATTATTTTTTTACGTTTACTCTCGTGAATCGAATATTACACTATAGATAATTTCAATAATTTAACACAAATATATTCCGAAAGCATAAATAACCTCCTCGGCCTGGGTCTTTACTGTGGTGTGTTTGTAGACCGGATCACTAATGTTTTACAAGAGCCTGAATAAATGTCTACATTAGGTACTTGTTCTCGCCTAATTATTATTGGTGATCTGCATCACTGATCATGGTTAATTACAAATAGCCCTACTGAAGGTGTATGTGTACCCTTATCACTGGTGGCACGGTGGTCAGTTAACCCGGATATAAAATACACATCATGTCATTAGCAGACTGCTTATCGATATCAGCTCTCGTTATCACATCAAAATGAATTCTCCGACGACCAATAATCCACTGGTGCGGAAACTACCGAAAACAGAAAAATGTTAATATTTCACCTCTCTAGAACAGTCACGCACGATATAAAATTTATGTCCATTTATTATTAACAAAAGTTGGATCGATAACAAATATAAACGCAGATTCATAACAAAACAATAAAGCTCCACAACGTTTACTCGTGAGATATATTTAGGGCATGCATGGGGCTTGATTGCAGTTGGTAATACTGGATTTAGCAATGTCATGCATCATTACAGTAACGATGGGGTAACGATTAGACAAGTATGCTTTTTTTATGAACAGTACCAAAAAAATAATCTTGAGGACTTACCATTTAGCACAGCCTTATATTATTCCTTACGCGGCGTTGTTTTTTTCATTATTTGGGTTACCTGTCTTTTCACAAATGACAAACAGAAAATGTAGGTGTGTGATATCGTATCATTACAGAGATATTTTGAGCAGTGATTTAACTCAAAAGAAAGTGTTCGAGAAATGTCCGCGCCATATGCAGTGCCTTCGGGAATATTACTATCCAGAAAAGTGGTTATTTAATTTGGCATACTGAAATCGTCCGCTGGGCGAGAAATCCATTCGCCCGGGATCGGTTCCCAACATGCATCTGTTTCCTGATTACCGGCATGAATTACTGAGTTCCGCCGGTGGTGGCACTACTAATACCTATCTTCGACAGTATTGAACAGCTTATCTTTAGCTAAGTTAGAGATGGGACAGATTTACACTGAATGGTCAGGGTCAGGAGGGTGTGTGGCAAAATAGACATGAGCTGCTGTAAAAGTTGCCGAGTCGACTAACAATATGTTATCCATGCAACAATCCTCTTTCTGCCCCGGTGAACTATGATAGCAACTGCTGCATGTGGAGTGTTTTCATCAAACAGTTTACTGCATCAGCAAATTATGACATGCAATGAAATTGAAGAAATTCCGTTTTATGAAGATATCATTCAGTGTTGTTCTATTTGGTTTCACAACATTTTGGTTACATATCATTTTTTTAGACGAATACTATACTGATAGTGCATTCTGCGGGCAGTGATATGGAGTTTTGTCAGCTCGAGACCCGTGATGTTCAAAGAGTGAGAGCTACCATGTAGTAGATATGCAGTGCATCAGGGATTATTTTTATTAGATTCGTGTCATTAGATTTAGCGGCACGAATTCAACACTGTTCATATAACACAATTATTGTTATTTTACTTTGGAGTTTTCTGGCAATTAACACAACAACCACTCCATCGATTTAATCGATGACGTTATGCCTTTCACCCGGTGACAGGACGAACACCTTGCGTGAAACGTATATGCTATAGCTCAAAGTGAACGTGAGACTTTGAGCTCGTCCCAATGGCTGCATACTATTAATTACGATTACCATTACAGCAAGAGCACAATTGGTGTTTACATCAGTACACGTGTGGATATGGATACCATAGTCTAATTTTTGTCTGACTGGTAGCTGCTTCACTGAACGCACGTTTGTTAGCAGAAGAATGAGCTATTCCAGGGACTGTGCGCAATTGCTTCGAGACCGTAAGTGGTGGAACATATATTTGGTCAGCCTCTCTCGGAAAATGAGAACAAATCCAAGATGGCCACCCGGATTACATCAGAGTGCCTTTCTTCGCCTATTTCTTTGAACCGATTTTCCGAATTATTTATTTTTCGATATTTTCTCCAAAACTAATTAGAATGATAGAGAATAATTATTTTTGTAAAAATAAATTACGTTTATGCCATTTTACTGAAGAAAACTGTTTCAAAAATGGACAGAAAAGACCGAAAACACGACTTACTTTGTCGATCTTGTCCCGTTAGATGTTACACCAATTACCGAAAAACAAGAGGATCATAACCAGGCGCAGCTTGTCTTCGAGATCACGAGCGACGATTTGCAAAAAAAGAATAGGCGTAGAATGCACCCCCCCCCCGCGTACACACGCCCACATCCTATTACAAGCATCTGGTCCGTCATTCATAATTCAGCCGTCGTCCATTAGAGAATATCCGCGTCCATAATCCAAAGACCTATTCCATATAACAGTATTAGCACCAAATTCAAAAAGACAATCATAGTATACATAAACATAGGCTTCTTTCCTGCAACAGAGAAGTTTTCAATGATGCCGGCAAGACATCATGATGTTCCAAAAATATCAAATCCGTATCGCTGATCAGTACTCTTAATCCATAATATTCGTTGTAAAGTCGTCATCTAAAGAATGATGTATCTCAGTCAAGCTTTGATTGTGACTGTTCATATGAGTACCGTGAGGATCTTGAAGTACATGGGTTCATACGGCACCTAGCCCCGGGTTAAGCGGAATTAGACACAAGTTACGAAACGTAACGCCATAGATCTTACACGCTACGCTCGTATTTTGCTATCAGCATGCGATATGTATCGCCAAATTTGAGAAACTTTGAGTGGAGGCGCTTGGTGGTGTAGCCCTGTTTTATAAGTTTCTGCAACAATGTTTTGTGACGTTGATTAAAATCGTCACATTTAACACAGGATCTAGTAAATGCTACTAGGCGTGATATGTATACGCCATATGCAGGTCCCACTGGAATATTACTGTCCAGAAAGGGATAGTTTACGATGTCGAAATTGTAATCATCTCTTTTGTCATACAGTCGACGAGAGAGAAGGCCCGCTTCATTTTTATAGAGATATAGGTCTTAATATGATGTGCCTGTAGGGTTATCTGTAGTTTCCTTCAAATCCAGTGAAGGTGGATATATATCCTTCACTGCGTCATTTATATAGCGATTGTCCACAGTGAGAACATCGTCTATATAGCGTTTGGTGAGTGAGAAGGAACGGGCCTTACAGTCTAGTTTTTTTTTGTGTTAAATGCCGTCATTTACATCTGAGGACGATACAGCTCACCAATCTCCAAATAGCTCACCAATTACTAGTATACGAGTTGTCAAAGCGTTTCCATCATAGCTCTCTAGATTTGTATCTAATACCGCTTGCGCCGGTGCTAGGGGCCGTGTGGTCATATCATCCAAGTTGCTACATGAACAGGTACAATAAAAGCGTACCTGAGATACAACACATATCACGAATCGTTAGATTCTTGGTATGTGCTTTAGAATAGGTTAACCAGAAGACTATTCTGTGAAGTCATGTGACGCAGTCAGTATGTCGGCACCTCTTCCCACTTCCCTTGTATGTGTTGTAATTTGAATGGATCGGTTTTTGATAGTCATATTCATAATAGAACAGATATAGGTCAGCAAACAGTGGCGCACAATTAGTTCCCATTGGAATACCTATATGCTGCTGATATATTGTGTTGCCAGATTTCATATAGATATTATTAATGAGAAATTCAAGCAACTCTATAAACAAAGAAACATCCCATGAATGATATCTCTTGCATGTAGTAGAGCTAAAGAATGCTTTATGGCATCCGACATTAATATATCTACGATCAGTTTTCTTGAACACAGATACTATTAATGAACAGATACTATTATGTCATTTGAAAGCTTATTTAATTACTTTTTTGTTAGACTGGATGTGGTCTTGAAATATATTGCCGTAAGGTGAAAAATCCGTTCAAACGAACCAATATCGAGTCTTATCGTCACGAAAAAAGAAAACGGGTGGGTTTGCTACTGTGTTAATAGCTTTATTCATTTTACATCAAAGCACAGTAGTGAGGTAGCAATTTTCTCTCCCTTAAACAGGGCTATCTTGAATCATGACGTCACTGGCGGGTCCTCTCCAAATTCCCAATGAAATATTTTCTAAATACACAATTATGGTTTTTTACTAAGTTATTCTGTGTAATGAAAGTTATTGCCACCGGTAAGGTGTATCATTGCATGAAAAGTACAGGCTATATAAGGTTTCTCACTACCATAGAGAACAGAATATGTGAACAGAAAGTATATCGTTGTGGGGGGGGGGGGGTATCTCATAATTGCTATTGCAATATTGCAATTTACATGTTTTCCCACAGTATATTCCTGGTAATCTACCGCTTTTAATAAGATTTGTAGATACAGTGTTCTATAAATTACTTGATATGTTAATCCGAGTACCCAGAAACGTTTCGATCTAGCCATGATCAGGCGATGTAGAATCGGTCATACCCGATTAACTTACGAACATTTACTAAAAAAGGAACCAGCCCTAAAGTGTATTCCATGCCACGAAGATCTCTCGGTGAAACATATTCTGATCGACTGTACAGATTTTAAGATCGCAAGAGATCTTTTTATCAAGGAGATTTTGTAGGGTAAAAGAAGACTGTAGTTCGGGTTATTTGAGAGAAATCGGTTTGTTGTAATGTACGTGCATGCTTTTTGGTGTGTTGTGTTGATTACTTCTGGATTGGTGGATTGCGGACTTGTTTTTGTTGGACGCTATACCTTAATTCTCTCTCTCTCTCTCTTTCCTGTAGATTATGTTACCTTGTGCTTGTTGACTAATCAGATAACTTATTTTACACGGTCATGTCATGTTTTCTTTTTGAGCCGAAGGCGAAACCTTGTATGACAGACCGCGTTCCGCATACTTTCACTGTATGTGAAACAGTTGTCACATGACCGAGTAAAATTAGTTATTTGATTTAGGAGTTAATGACCGCCTTAGTGAATATTATCGTGTAATAATATTTCGATGTTTAGTTTTAGACCGTCAATCAAAAAACCGAGCGGCGTAGCCGCGAGGTTTTTTGATGAGGTCTAAAACTAAACATCGAAAAATTATTACACCATAATATTCAGTAAGAAGGTCATTAACTCCATTCTGACATGCACAATGATAAATATTTCCTCGTTTCATAAGCGGAATGGCAAATTTTCTGCAAACTTGTCCCGTTTTGATACGAGAATTTCGTGACTGGTTTGCAGGACATGCTCGCGCGTGCTGTCAGTTCACCTGCTGCAGCTGTGTGAACTCCGCCCACTGCGCAGTGAATGAACCAACCGTCGCCCAGCTTTGTGGCACTACGTCACAAGAATGATACGTCACCAGTTCGGCCCGTGAATGTAACAGATCATAACAAACAAATGAAGATTATCGTGTGATAATCTCCGTATGTTTTGAGGTCTGGACCAATCAGCGCACGGCTATAACGTGGAGCATGTTAGAATTGGCAATAAGCATAGGGTGTTGCTTAGATGATTAGCTAAAACTTACAGTTGCCCTTTCCATGAACACGATCCATTCCCATGTGTACCAGGAATCCTAGATACCTTCTGGTTTAGTGAGGAAGTTCGACTTGGGTGGGCCTGATAAGTAGGCACAACGTATAAAAAGTATTAGTGTGGAATACGAAAGACGACTTACAATAGTCTAGTCAGTGTCCTCATATCTTGCATTTAAATACATAGCGCATTTGGAGTGCACCCTATAGAGCTTCGAGGTGCTGCAGGAATGAATACTTCTTTCGTGTCCATATTTGGTGAGTGAGCTAATTGTCATACAGTGCTGGAGAAATCGTGCACGGTACCGGTATAAACAACTTTCATTGTTTTGAGCAAACCCTATAACTCGTGTACGACTAGTCAGATCCTTCAATTTATTATCCAGTTTTATTTGACATATACTTTGTATTGTGTGAGAATGAATTCGTCAAAGAATATGATGCTCACATAGTCAGAATCTCATATCTTCGTGTTCGGCTTTTCCTCGCACTGGTGAATACAATAGCATACAAATGACTGGACAATCCGAGTGTCATTTCAGACTGGCCAATCTATCGGTCGACTCCGGCATTATATATGCGGTGGAGGCAACGGTTCTCGGGTGAGAAGCTAAGTTGACAGCGATGGCGTCATAATCTCTCCAACCCGCACAACAGATATATGTTGTTTCATATGATTTGATCTGATTTGATTTGATTTATTCACCATATAACAGCAATATAAAAAACAATGTACAATTCAATGATAAAACATATAGTGCTGCGGATGGCGGGAATAAAACCCCTAAGGGCTTGTTATATCCCGGAAATATATTAAATTTTGCACGATTATATGAAAATAAATATTTATATATAGTTAAGGTGAAGTTATGAGACATCGGTTATTGTTTGTAAAAGATTAATGTAACATATATACAAAGATAATATTACATGTATACAATAATTATAGTAACTACTATGCATGTGGCATATTACATTAACATGAGCAGGTATTATCACAACATTTACATGCGTATACATTAGTGCAGACGAGTAATTTAGAATATGTAGAATTTGACGGTATCTTGAAATTTTCAGAGTTGATAGGAATAATTCTTATGAGTTAAAAGATATTTTAATCGTGACTTGAATAATGATATGGAAGTTGTACATTTCAGGTCAGTAGTTAGGTTGTTCCATACCCGAGGACCCTTAATTCTAGCAGTATAAAATGACAATTGAGTACGGAAAAACGGTCTGTAGAGGTTTATGTAGTTCTGTCGGGTAGGATAGTTATGAACGTGTTGTAATCTGGTAAAGTAGTTCTGGAGGTGTAGTGGTAACGAGAAGGAATGGTGTATGGCTTTATGAGTTAAAAGTAGAATTGTGTAGTCGTTGATTTCATCAACAGATAGCATATTTAGCTGTGCGAATAAAGGTTCAGTATGTGTGAGTCTCGAAGTTTTACATATAATGCGAACAAGGCGTTTTTGAAGGATAGTGAGAGGAGCAGTGTGGGTTGGAAAAGTATTTTCCCATACTATGTTACAGTATGTAACATAGGAGTAAAATAATGAGTAATATAGGGTGGCAAGGGTATTTCTATTGATACATTCCTCAATATTATTGATAACCCCAATGTTCCTGGATAATTTAGAACATGGTTTATTGATGTGGGTTTGCCAGTTGAGTTTAGTATTAAAATACACTCATAGAAACTTGAAGCTTTCAACAAATTCTAGCTCTTCGTTGTTAATTTTAATTGATGGAAAAAATATGGCGGACGAGTGATATGGTTTGAAAAGCATGCATTTTGTTTTGTTAATATTTAGGGAGAGTTTATTGCAGCAGAACCATTCATATAGTTGATCGAGTTCTGTGTTTATCACTTGAGTCAGCAAGTTTGGGTCAGGGGAGGAGTAAGTAATACTTGTATCGTCGGCAAATAAAGTAATATCTAAACCCAAAGCAGCGGTGATGTCATTTATGTAGAGTAAGAAGCAGATTGGTCCTAAAATCGAACCTTGGGGAACTCCATATGTGATGGTTGAGGGGGATGAGAGTGTATTGTCTAGGGAGACTAGTTGAGTTCGGTCGGATAAATAACTTTTGAACCAGTCGTTCGAGATGTTTCAGAATCCATAATAGTTTAATTTTTGCAGAAGTATGTCGTGATTAACGGTATCAAAGGCTTTACTTAAATCAAGAAACGTCGTTATGCTATATTCTTTCTTTTCTTTAGCTATTGCAAGTTTCTCATAGAGTGTTAATACAGCGTGAGAAGTGGAGTGGTTTGATCGAAATCCGAACTGAATAGGGCAGAGGATATTTTGTTCTTCAAGATAGGATATCATTCGATTAGCTACGGCTTTTTCAAATATTTGACTGAGGCATGGAAGCACAGATATTGGTCTGTAGTTACTAACAATATTTTTGTCTCCAGCCTTGAAAATTGGGGTAATTTTAGCAATTTTATATATATATCGGGAAATTCACCAGTTTGAAATGATAGGTTAAGTAGGAAACACAGTGGGGCGGTTATATGGTTTATAATAGGCTTTACTAGCGACATGCGTATTCCGTCAAGTCCAGCGGATGCGTTTTTTAAGGAATTCACCACTTTAATAATTTCTTCCGGGATACAGGGTGTTAGAGAGAATTCGCTAGTATACTCATTTTTCAGATAAGACAAAAAATTTGCATTGGCACCGGGAATTTTATTTGCGAGTTCGTTGGCCACTGAACAAAAGTAATTGTTAAAACCAATTGCGATATCCTTTGTATCTGATGTGTCAGTGCCATGCATATTAATTACAGATGGTGGAAGATTTTTTCCTTCCCATTAGATCATTGATAATTTGCCATGTTCCCTTTATGTTGTTATGGTTCTGATTAAACTTGTTTTCGTAGTATAATTTCTTTGCCAGTCGTAATGTTTGGTTTAGTTTATTGCGATATGCTCTATATTGATGGTTATATGTGATGTTATTGGTAGTTATCCATAGTCTGTACAGTCGATTTTTCTCGTGTATTGAGTGTAGTAAAGCCGTACTAATCCATGGTTTCTTGGTTCTTTTGTGGCGTGGACGGCATTTTACGGGGAAGCATTCGTCATATATAGTGTTAAATATGTCACCAAAACTCTCAGTGGCAGAGTTAATGTCGTTGTTTGTATATACAGCTTTCCAGTCAGTTGCTTGAAGTTTTTCCTTAAAGGTCAACCCAAACGGCATTTTTTTTGGTCTAAAAATCCTTAAAAATCATAGTTCATACTTCACTTTGTATGAAAAAAATATTGAAAAAATTCTAATCTGATCAGAAACACACGTAATATGGGAGCAAAGTGGGCTTTTCCACACTTTCACAGCTGGGTTGATGACGTCACGCAGGGAAGTTGCCTGAGAAAAAACAGCGGATAACATGGAAAGCGAGTGCAGTCAGAGCTCCGGTTCAGATGTCGATTCGAGCGATATCAGCTGCTTAGATGGAAATATTTTTCGCCAAGAAGATGAAATAGACATAGAGGAGGATGATGACGGGCAAATTAACAGTTGTTTGCAGACCAACGGCGGAATTCAGCCCTATCAATTTGAGCCGTACGGCTCCGATTCTGACAGTGACAACCACTCTGACAACGTGGAACTCGACGACGACAGGATTCGGAGAGGTCGTTTGTTGAATACAGATTGGTATGCAACTTGACTGGAAACCTTATTATCGTCATCTATAAGACCAAATGTCCATATATTTCAAACTGTATTGAATGTAGAACGATTCTGTGATGTAACGAACGAGCACATCTGTGTTGTTATTGTTGTTACTGACCGAGGCAGCCTTTTCGAAGGGATAAACTCCGGGATTCGGCAGTATGGACAGTAAACTGTTGATAACTCTACTGATATACGTCCGACTTGAATTTTGTTTGTTTTCCCATAATCCCCATGAAATACCAATTTCAGAATTATATAGTTTGATAAAAAAACTTTGGACATTCATGGCGAAAAATAAGCCGTGGTGAGTGGATCGGCATTCACATTTGCTCAATTTTCGACAAATTACCTCAATTAAATTGAAATCGAATGATATTCCCACAATCTCAAATGTCAAGGGATTATGAAAGTATAATTATCACTTCTGTATCTACAGCCATTCACTCCAATTGGTGTTTTTATTTATTTACTTATCAAACGTATATATATTTATGAAAGATCATTTTATTATTATTATTAAATAGTATATAATTTAGATAATTTATTTGCGTGAAGTTTGTGCCAATATTTGGCTAAAAACGCATACATAGAATGAATAAAATTGAACATACAAATACAGACATTAAGACACATTGGAACAAATGGCTAAACGTGTATATATGAAATAGAGACTCATCCAGTCTAACCTGTAGGTGCTCAAGCAACAAATGCCACGCGAGAGCGAGCAGGGCATGTACAGCCGTCCCCCTGCCCGAGGCTTCGCTTGCAGGCTAGGTTCGTTCAGCCGATGTCCGTGATAGATTCTCCTTGTCCGATTTCTTTGCCGTCACATTCTGATTGTTCTTACGTTTGATAGTTGGAATAGCTGTTCTCTTTAGTTTTGGTTTGTACCCGAATTCAACTGCTACGCTGTAGATGTCCTCGAATGATGTCTTTCTGTCAAAATATGCCGAGCAAATTATACGAGTACTGGCTCGGGCCCTCTTTCCACACTCTCGTGTTGCGTACAAATTTCGTCCAATTTGCAGCGATTTTCTCGTCTTTGGGCCACAAATGAATACTAACACCGTCATCTGTAGTAAAACTGCAACCTCCCACTACACAACGTCGCAGCATATTTAACAAATGATGCCCCGATACTCCGAAAATCTTCAGAAATCAGCAGCTACTTATGACTGTGGTACACGGCTTTAACATAGAGAACACAAGACGGCTGCCCCTCCGTGACGTCACAGCTGGAATTGACAGGAGAGCGATTTTCACCTTTCAAACGGCAATATCTCGCCAACCAGACGGCACAAAATTATTAAAAAAATATCATTATTTTTAGAATCGAAAGGACTATGTTTTTTATATTTTTGACCTCAGAGCGTTTGGGTTGACCTTTAAACAGAGTTTGACTGGCGGGATTTACAAGGCGATATGTAACATTCTGTTGCTTATTGCATTTTGGGAGAGAAGAGTTGCATATATGAAATATCGGAAAGTGATCAGAGATATCAGACAAGAGAATACCCGCCTTAACGTCTTCCTCGTGAAAGTTGGAAAAGATATTGTCAATAAGTGTTGCAGAGTTTGATTTCACTCGTGTTGGGTTACAGATCTTTGGGAAAAAGTGAAATGATTTCATAATTTCATAAAATGATTTAGTGGGACTGTGGTTTTGTGTTTTGAATAGATCGATATTGAAATCGCCAAGCAATACACATTTATTCTTCTCCGGTTTTAGACCGGAATGAGTAATAGTTCGGGTGGGAATTATTCAACAGGGGCTGTAATTTGGTGAATATATTAGTTTTCGCTACCATTCGAGTATTTAATAAGATTATGTCAGCATTACCCGGGTGTTAGGGGACGTGTGGTCACTCCATTCAAGGATTCATCATGGACGCCTACAGTACAAGCGTGGCTGAATACAGAAACAGCATAACATACAAGAATCCTCGTGATCTTTTGTATGTCTCTGGGTACAATGCGATCAGATTATCGGTTTGCGGTGTCATATATTTTCTCTTGAAAGTTGCGACGCTATATATCTCCACTACCAGTGCATGTGTTTGGGAATACCCTGGGAATATTTCAGATTTAGGGTCATTTCCAATATTCCGTTTGCTATTCTTATTGCTATTAAAGTTGGTAAAAGATAAACTGAATACATTTATATGTAATTAGGAATGGATATCATAAACCCAATGTTATAGTGTATAACATCGAATGAAAAACTTTTTGATATTAAAAGAAAACTGCGTTGTGCATTCGATAATCTATTCAGTATTCTATTCCAACTTTACAACATTGAGAAGAAGGTTTCAGTTTTCATTTGAGAGTTGCTATCAACCTTCAGCTGCAACAAATTTTTCAATCGTTCGTGTTCAAGATTGGCAAGATCGGCGTGACCTTATCCTGACCTCGTGTCTCCATGCATGATGACACGAAGTTTTTGCTTTGAGAACGTGCTCCATTAATTGGTGCTTGAATGGACGTGATGTATTTTATGCCAAACCGTTTACAGATATCCCTGAGAGTATAACCATAACATTAATTTATCACCCATGATGTCCATTCAATTCATTGATATGTCTTTTTACAGACACATAGTACTTAAGTACATATTGATAAATTATTATGTAAATCATCAGAATTTTAAAATCATTGGTACATGTAAGTGCACCCTGTATATGGTTTTACATTTACTCTCATAACTAGAATAGGCTATCTATAATTCCAATAATTTAACACGAATATATTCCGGAAGCAAAATTAGCAGCCTATCGATCGATAGTGGCAGATGTTGCTGGCAAACTGGAGTGTTTGCACCGGCCGACTGGTTAGCATGGAGCTAATACAGAAAGCTGTTGTTGTATAACTCACCTTATAAAACGCTCATGTGCGCTCTTATCAATAGCGGCTCAAGCGGTCAATTTACCTGGGCATTAAGTACACATCATGCCATTAGTAGACTGCTTTCCCCAATCAGATCGATTTTTCAGATAAAAATGATTTCTCCTACGACCAATAATCTGCAAATGTGTACACTTAAAATAAAAGAAAAAATATTAACGTCAACACCGCTCTTCAACAGTCAGGCACGATATGACGTTAATGTCGATTGGTTGGTAACATATGACATTAATTGAACTATCATTAATAATATAGATAAACTGTTAGTTCGATTCATCTCCACAATATTTGTTTACAAGGGCGATCTATTTTCTACTCTCCAGCTACCCATTTCCACGTACTGTTCAAATATATTTACGCATCACTGAATTGAATTCAGGACATGTATGGGGATTGATTGCATGTGATATTGGGTTCAGCAATCTCAGGCAGCATCATATCAGTGCTATTAGAACTGGTATTCCAAGGATAAATCAATAGTGTTGCACACTGAATTATTATATATAAGCGGTACTGCTTTTTTAATTATTTGTGCCACGTGCCTTACTAGTGAAAAAAAATGAATTTGTTCACAAATAAACATTAAGAGAAATGATACTCGGTTCGGTCTGCTGCGACATTTTGAACACAAGACACGTGTCAATTTGATACTGCTGTCGAGTAGATCCTATCTCTATTTCAAAATGTCTTATTGCAGCGCAGTACGAAACACATTTTTACCATCTGAGGAGCACTTTTGTCCAATTTAGATCAAAACAGGTAAATTGGGTGTTAATTTAAACAAGCACCGCTTGTTACAAAGAAAAAGAGGCACGCAGGGTTCAAATTCAAATTCGAAATGACATACCGTAATATAGCCAATTTGGCGTCAATTGTGGTCAGAATCGATAAATACATAAAGCGAACCTCCGAGACAATTTTAACAAGAAGCGCTAGTTCACGCTATCTGAACGGGGTTCGGGTAGTAGGACGGATTCCTCGATGCTCCACAACGAACACATGTCAAGTGTAGAAATTTATTACTATAAATGACATCAATATAGAAAGCCGAACAGCCCAGACGCAAACGATTATTGGTGAATCCAAGATGGCGTTCATCTTTCTCGAAATCTTTTTCGTTGAAGATAATAGGTAGTCAGCTAATAACTGTTACATATACAATCAAAGGAAAAATCCGGGAAAATGTTCTGATGTTATTCATAAACCAGCTGAACTTAGTTGTGTAGATCAACTGGATACACCTTATATAGAAACACGCGTCAATTATTTTATAAAACATGGTTTGAAACATAATGTGAGAATGTCAGATTTCGGTCCGTCTATTTATCAGTTACAAGGGGCGATTTGTGAAAAGGATGGCATTTTAGAGCTAGATAGAAAGGCAGATGTGATTGTAAAACACAGTTTCCGGGACTATATTATCTACAACGAAAGGAGATTTATCAAAGAAACTAAACTATGAATATATTGGACAATATGTTCAAATCGATCATATTTGTTTCTTCCCATCGTGCAGTTAAAATTGCGCTGCCAAAGAACTTATGTGACGAGATATTTGGAAATTTAAGAATAACCGATTAGAATGATTTTTCTTTAAGTCACTATTAACACACCTGTATTTTAATGCATATGTCCTCGCAAATACTGTGTTGCTGACACAGTAGTTGTATATATTACAACCATATGCATTTATCCCATATCATGAAATTATCCTATTGTATACGTTCATTATGAAAGACAATTGATTTTGGTATTAAATTGGAGCGATATACAAGAGGTAGGAAATATTGACGTCTGGCCACATTCCTCGGCACCTATAACATTCAGACCCGAGAATATGGTAGATTCTTGGACGTAGCCTTTGTACCTCAGCCGCGCTTTTATTGCAGCGGTTTATGTGGAGATTATGAAGTATTCACACGGCTCCTAGCACCGGCTTAAGCGGCATTAGATACGCTAGCATCAGCTCAAACAGATCAACTGATGTTAATGGATGAGTATCGTGGACGTTTGATGGAGTAAACGCCTCAATATGGGGTAAAGCTAACCTGCAATGCCCGACGTCGCACGGCTTAATTTTTTAAGACTGAAGCAAAAACAGTTTTCGCAAAATAATTTAAACGAGTCGAATATCGAGTTGCCTTTTTTGTTTCCCGACACCCGGAGGGCTAGAGATGGACTAAAGTATTGGGGTCCGTCCGTGCGTCCGTCCGACTTTATTACCAGACAATAACTTTTGAAAAACTAAATGAATTCTTTATAAATTTGGTATGTGGCTATCTTGTTTGTGATAATAATGTTACGCCTATCCGCCTATAGGTGGCGCGACCTGGGGGCCAGGTTAAAATTTCATTTCCAGACAATAACATTTAAAAACCTGAACTGATTATTTCTAAATTTGATATGTGAGTATATTGCTACAAGATATCACATTCATGTCAATCCACATGTAGGTTGTGCTATCTGAGGGCCATGCCAAATATTCTTTTCATGACAAATTTGTTCCCTCGCCACAGGATCTCACTTGGGATTATACCGGGTACTGATCCTTGATGTTCTAAGCCAAATCAGTAGTTTCAACGTCGGGGGACTTCAACTGCTCGGGTTCTCATTTAACTTTCAAATTTCCGAGTCATTTAATTTGAACGTTTTACAATCCATTTGTTCTCATTGCCGTGATAAAAATACACCAGTGTAATGCAATACTACGACGAATTATGCGAGAGCTCCATCCCCTTCTGATTCTGTTTCACCCAGGGCTAGGGGCCGTACGAACCTATGTACTTCACGATCCTCATGGTGCGTATATGAACAGTCACAATCAAAGCGTGACTGAGGTACATCATTCTCTAGATGACGACTTCACAGCGAATATCATATGGATTATTATAAAGATTAATAATGAGCAGCGATACGGATTTGGTGTTTTTGGAATATCATGGTGTCTTGTCGGCATCATTGAAAACTGCTGACCGCTTCTCTCTTGCAGGAAATAAGCCTGTGTTTCTGTATACTACGACTGTCTTTTTGAATTTGGTGCTGATGCTGTTATATGGAATATGGAAAAGATCTCTGTATTATGAATGCGGATATTCTTTAATGGACGACGGCTGAATTATGAATGACGGATCAGACGCTTGCAATGTAAAGAGAAATTCATCTGATCAAATCAAAGGAATATTATGACACACACAAGTTACTAATTACCCGAAACAAATAAAGAACAATAAAAACCTGGGATCGGACGGTTTCTCCACAAATTGTTTTCTCAAAATTTTCTATGTAGATGTTGGTCACTCGGTAGTGAGGTCCTTGAATTACGAATATGTCAAGAGACTGTTCTCTGCAACTCAACAAAAAAAAATAAATAATATGTATCACTAAGCCGGACACAGCCATTTTCTAAGAAAAATGGCGGCCGATATCTCTATTAAATATTGTATACAAAATTGCTTCCGGCAGCATTGCCCACAGACTGAAACTAATACTAAATAAAATTATGTCCGACTGTCAATCTGATTTCATACCTGGAAGATGTATAGGCGACAATACTCATTTACGATCTCATACACGCCATTGAAGAACAGACTATTCCCGGTTTACTTCTTGTAATGGATTTTGAAAATACTTCTAATTCCATTTCTTGGTCTTTCGTAAATTACGTTCTTAAAACCTTCGATTAGATCTTGAATTAATCTGGTTACTACCAAAACTTCAACAGCTGAGATACAAAATCGATATTCATTAGATTTTCAATATATACAGAGTTTGTAGACAAAGTGATCCATTATCCCCGTACATCTCTCTAATCTGTTGCGAAAATTAGACTGGCATTGCTCGTAAGGAACAATAATGGCCACACTAAAGGCGATATTGGCGATACGACCTTTATTTAAAACGAAGACCATATGGATAGAGAATAATAACAAATTCAACAAGGAGACATAGCATCATAGATTGAAACTAGACTGGAACTCTGATAAGTTTAACCTGCTTGTAGTTATATTCTCCCACATTCTGACCAACATGGTAGAGCTTAGTTATCCGCAAAAGGTGAAAGAAATCAAATCAACATTAAAACAATGGTCTAAACGAAACCTCACCCCTTTCGGCAGAATAACCGTCCTGAAATACCTATTTATATCGAAATTTAACCAGTTTATCCCTTCCGAATCCTAGTGAAAATGCATTACAAGACTTGAACAAAACCTTTCAAAATTTTAGTTGTCAGAGTGAAACAGGCAGAGTTTAAAGAAGAAGATTATTAAGTGCGCAGAGAAGGTTCAGTTTTACAGATTTGAAAGAACTGGGCCTGGACTTCTAAAAAATAATCCCGCGGGCAACGATTAACCCTTTTTGGAGAGATATTCTCTCCGCATGGAAAGAGGTTATGGATAGAATACAAATTAAAAGTACGAATGAGTTTTTAAAGGTATGTCTGTTGTACAATAACAATAAATATTGGGAGAAAAACTGTTTTTTCAAAATTTGTTAGAATAGAATATATATACAATACTGATCAAGGATAATGTTAATCCCACAGCTCATGCAAAATAGGGGTGGGGAATGAGTACAGATCTATTACAGATCGAATGGAAGACTATACACCAAATTCCGTTTAAAACCACTACATCCTACGTACACTGGCTACTATATCGAATTCTCTAAATAATACTTTGGAGTATTCAAAATGGCAACCCTACCAAACTTTCTGCGCTATCTCTGGAACGACAAAAAATGGAGAGCTGAAACTTTTTGACTTTATAGTTTATCATATTGGGGTCATTTTACCTCCCCGAGCAGAGAATCATGGGTAAATTCAAGGTGTCGTCCACGTGCGGGTACCAGAAAAGTGATGTTTTTGTCATATTTCTTCCAAAGTTTTCCGCGATGAAAAGTGGGCAAAAACTATTTTATTTCACATCACATTAATATTTACTAATTTATCATGAAGTTTTTGGGGAGAAATTGCATAAATAAAAAATTCGGAAAATCCTACCGAAAAATCGACCAAAAAATACCGTTGTTGAAAATGACGTCACTGTCACGTCATCAAAGCGGCCATCTGGGATTCTTTCACATATTCTGGTAGAGCTAGACCCAGGGTATAGTGTGGTAAGTTTAAGGCACCTAGCTCAAGGGGTAGGAAAAATAATTAGGGGGACCATTTCGTTCCCCCAGGCCTGGACAGGTCCCAAAAAGCCCAGGCCAGATAGGGTTAATGGACCATGTAACTTTACTAGAGGAAAAATGTGACGGACTTTAATTGATGCTAGACAAAACGAAATTCAACCTGAACAAAAAATATAGTTATCGGATTGGTATATTTTCCATCAAGGACCCCATTTATACGGATTGAGTTATTTTTTTTTGTTTATTTGCTAATATTTGAATAGGAATTGCCCCGTTTAGGCAGAGGGTCCGGAATACATACACACATATACACTTACATGTAAATATATACATTTAACAGATACAAATTAACAAATACGAATTAAAAGTGCTTCTGCCATTATCTCATTAAAGGTGGTTAGTAGAATCTAAAATAGGCATTTTGAAAAACGGCACTGAAGGCGCATTCTGTACACGCCCCCACTGTAACACAGTACAAAAAGACTTCTTATGTCAGAATTTTTTTCTTGAATTTTTCTCATCTGAGAGTAATAATCTTGAAATTTCTTAAATTTTCTTGCCTCTCCAACCACAATTTCTTAAAACTTGTCCCCACTCCAGAATTTTTTTCTTGAAATTTCTTGGAATAAGAATTTCTTTCTTTATCAAGAAAAATATTCTGTTTATTTCCATGAAAGGAAGAACTATTTTCTTAAACTAGTATATTTGCATATATGAAATTTATTAGAAAAATATTTTGATTATTTCAATGACCATGATGATAGTAAGAAATATTTTCTTACAGTAGTATTTTGCATATAGAATGAAGATAACTAGTTCAAGAAAAACACTGCCGTTCAGGAAATGAAAAAACAATATATTTCACAAGACAACTAACTTGGGGGATTTATGTTTCAACACATCTCAAAGCATTCAATTTTTCATTGTGCATATGAATCATTCTAAAACTTCGGATATAATATATCTGTTTATTTATTTTAAAATAATCAGTTCAGGGTAGCAATTCAGGAATTTAAACATTATCAGTGATATATCACTGTATATATTTCTGACACTATAAAGTCATACTATGTGTCTATCATTCGCCAAGGAGTCTGTTATGATTAACTTATCATGCACTTTATTCATTCAATCTGCTTTCAACTAAATCTGTAAAGTCAAAATTGCTGCGTATTTAAAGAGAAGCATTAATAGCAATGTCGTATACACGTGGTAACTCGAGTATTTTTACAAAGCACATGTACCATACCCTCTGCTTTATTTTTAAAAACAAAGTACAGTTTGGAGTACACATTTTCTTTATAAATTTCTTTTAAATATCGCAGATGATGCAATGTACCAGTATTATCATCACATTGTGATGGTATTAAGTTCTTAGTAGATCGGTTTCGCAATGGGTTAAATAAAGGTCTGACAATTTTATTGACCATGTCAGGAGGTCTCCCCAATTAAAAATGTTTATGTCAAACTGAAAGTTTGCCAGATCGATGCTGGCAGCCATAGATGTAGAAAATACAGTACTTTAAAATTGAGACCTACACAGCTTCAAAAAAATATTGTTTGCAAATTCATTTAGTCTTAAATATTGGCAAATGATTTGGGTCAAGAACGTTTAAAAATTATCTATCGAATATAAATGATTTATATATGATGCCAAGAATATCATATGATTTATCTGCTACAACTCATTTTAAACGCTATTCCATTTACAGTTTAATACCTGACATCATTTGCCAAAACAAGCTAAAATATTAATTGCAAACGTTTGAGTTGCGCAGCTTAGCAGTAAGTCGCCCCATCACAATGAATGTTATTTGAATAAACAAACACACATCACTCAAAATCAGATCTTCAGTGTACATCGAGTTGCCTCCCTTGTGCTATTTGAAGCGCCATGTGTTCGAGTATCCCGGATGTAAGCCATCATAGCGACATGCCGAGCAGACGACATCATGGGTTCTTCAGAAGATGCAAAACTATATCCAAAATCTGTCGTCGATCCCAATCTGTCATTTCTGTCTAATTTGTTGTGAGTTGCACTTTTTATCGCGCTCGTAAATTAGTACAAACTTGTAATTGAAATCGTCTGATGGCACTTGTTTCCGCGACTATGCTGCAAGTATAACGTTGTGTTGTTGTTGTAAACGAAGATTTCGTGAGTTGTCGAGTGATTGCCGGTGCGGACAAGTGAATAAAAGTTACGTCTTTGGACAAATTCTAATTGTATCACCAAATGTTACAAACCATGGAGTCTCAGATCAATTGAACCCCGAAGCTGAAATATGCTTGACCAAAGCAACAGTTTTTCTCCCGCCCGATTGAAGCACGTGGAAATCGTCATTGAGGCTGACTGGATAGCTGTATGTCGGGAACCCTCAGAAGCTTGATTATGCATGCTACTGTGGTAGCGACGACAGGATTCCGAATGAGTTGGGGCCACAGGTCATCTCGCGTGTGGATGATGAACATTAAGTTGTCATTGATTACAAAGTTATGTGAATGGCCACTGGAAATATAATTTACGAAACTAATAATGGAAGATATAGATCGTGAAAGGTGAAAGGCTTCGCGTCTCGTGGGTTATCCTTCCACCTTTCACTCGAACAAATATTTATGCTATTCAAACTCAACAGTGCAATATTCTATTTATTATTTATAGAACATTATTTTTCTTATCACTTTTGTAATATTAGACACCATGGGCTGTCTTTTGAAGTAATTTTCTAACACAAATTAGGTCGGATTTTATTTTGTTTATGCCGCGGAGAAATACAAAGACATTAGCCAATGGGAATGGAAGAGTCCCCTCTGAAGTCACGTGCAACTGTCAATCAAGCGGTTGAGTCGAAAGATCGCGATCGAAGCGAGAAAAAAAAATCTTCTTGAATTTAGAAGAGTTTACAGACTTTCAGTTTACCCGACAGTGAAAGGAAGGCAAGTTCTCACGAAGGACAGTGACACGTGGGCCTGTTGATAGCTGTCTACATCTCGGTTCAGTTGAATTGCCTGAAGTGAAACCGGAAGAACGGGCAACAGAAACACAACACTGCTGACACGACTCGCGACTGTGCCGAACACGTATGGTCGGATAAACACGACAAACTGCAACTTCAAGCTCTCCGTCTGGGTAACTGTATGTGGAAACCGCTATGCAGCATATGAGAAATCAACTTTAGAGCTATCCCCTTTTAGCTTGTTTGTATATCTTTGGGCTCGAACGTAACTGAAGCGTTTTCCTACTGAACATGCAGAAAGCCAGCCCATCGCAGTTTGCGGGTTTCACGCTTTTCTGCATCATCTTTGCGAAAGTCTATAAGGACCCAAGGTGGTTAGTAACTTTATTTCTACTCATACCAGTATTAATTGTGCATTCTTGGTTGACGTGACAACTGTTGTTTTATGTCGAAGGAGCCTAAAAGTTCACTTACTGCGAAAGTCTAAAAATAGACCTGACATCACGATATCAGGTCATATCGTTCAAGGCCAAATCGTCCAAGGCCATTGGAAAAAACTTCGCCCAAATATTGAGACAGATCGACCGACGATTGAGGCCGATCACTCAAAGTATTTTATAGATCCTACCAGCGCTGCGTGGATATGTTAGCTAACACTTAAATGAAAGATATATTGAATTTTATATGAAATGATCTGTATATATATTCATTCCATGACGAAGTTTTGAAGGGTTATGAATTGTTGGCAAGCATTTTCGGAATGAAAGTACCGTAGTGAAAGAAGTAGTTCCGGCAACGTCACTGTCAGGTCAGAGTTCACATGTACTCAGCAGTTAGATAACAAAAGTGCTATCTAACTGCAAAAGTGTTATCTAACTGCAATGAAAATATCACTTTCACGAGTGAAGAAAATATAAGGATTTCACTGTTATATAAATAATAAAATTATATATTTAACTAGCTATTGAATGACTTACTTAAAGTAAATACTTTTAATTGACAGTTTCACTGAAAAAAATGCTTCTTTTCAATGTGAATAAATCATGTGAATTTCTTACTACGATGTGTCTAGTTCAGAGTGATTTTTAGCTCACATCGTTCATTAATAGTATCTGTGATCAAGAAAACTGATCGTAGATATATTAATGTCGGATGCTATAAAGCATTCTTTAGCTCTACTACATACAAGAGATATCATTCATGGGATGTTTCTTTGTTTATAGAGTTGCTTGAATTTCTCATTAAAAATATCTATGTGAAATTTAGCAACACAATATATCAGCAGCATATAGGTATTCCAATGGGTACTAATTGTGCACCCTTGTTGGCCGACCTGTATCTGTTCTCTTATGAATATGACTATATGCAGGCGCTTTCAAAAACCGATCCATTCAAAGCCCGTTCCTTCTCATTCACCAAACGTTATATAGACGATCTTCTCGCTGTGGATAATAGCTATATAATTGACGCAGTGAAGAATATATATCCACCTTCACTGGATTTGAAGGAAACTACAGATAACCCTACAGACACATCATATTTAGACCTATATCTCTATAAAAATGAAGCGGGCATTCTCTCTCGTCGACTGTATGACAAAAGAGATGATTACAATTTCGACATCGTAAACTATCCCTTTCTGGACAGTAATAGTCCAGTGGGACCTGCATGTGGCGTATACATATCACGCCTAGTCGCATTTGCTAGATCCTGTGTTAAATGTGACGATTTTAATCAACGTCACAAAACATTGTTGCAGAAATTTATAAAACAGGGCTACACCACCAAGCGCCTCCACTCAAAGTTTCTCAAATTTGGCGATACATATCGCATGCTGATAGCAAAATACGAGCGTAGCGTGCAAGATCTATGGCGTTACGTTTCGTAACTTGTGTCTAATTCCGCTTAACCCGGGGCTAGGGGCCGTATGAACCCATGTACTTCAAGATCCTCATGGTACTCATATGAACAGTCACAATCAAAGCGTGACTGAGATACATCATTCTTTAGATGACGACTTTACAACGAATATTATGGATTAAGAATACTGATCAGCGATACGGATTTGATATTTTTGGAACATCATGATGTCTTGCCGGCATCAATGAAAACTGTTGACCGCTTCTCTCTTGCAGGAAACAAGCCTATGTTTATGTATACTATGATTGTCTTTTTGAATTTGGTGCTAATACTGTTATATGGAATATGGAATAGGTCTTTGGATTATGGACGCGGATATTCTCTAATGGGCGACGGCTGAATTATGAATGACGGACCAGACGCTTGTAATTCGCTAAATTTACGTGAGCTATTTTTTACTATATTTACTATGTCGTCAGGGGGTGCCTCGTCTCGGCGTGAAGTGAGAATGACATGATGAAAATTGCAATGTCTCCGATCAGGACTGGTGCGGATGGTTTATACTTATAAGTGGGATTATTCTTGCAGAACAGAGGCACAAATCGAAAAAATATTCAGGCTGAATTATTATATGAATGATCCGGTTTTGTCGGCACAGTGCCTCTCCTCTCATGAATTTCAATCAAGTAAATATTAAATTTGCTGCTGTTGCATTCTCGTTTTCGTTGGTCTGACAATTGAGACGATTACCAGAACTGGCTCCTGCAGCTCATTTCAGCTTTTCTTGCACAAAGACTAGTTTTGCCCAGGTAGCTAGAAGGAGCTACTTCAATTGAAAAGTGAATACTATCGTAAATTATGTTGAAACAAGAGCATAATAAAATAAATCATGGTTTTCTCAGAATACATCTATCTACCAATAAATGCAACTTTTAATTTTAGGAAAAACCGGGCTTGTTTAGACTCTCTATGTTATAGCATTACAATTTTATAGGCTGTTCCAATAAATAGAACTATAAAAGGAACAAACTCCTGTACATTATTCTGGGATTTATGACATTTATGCAAGTGGGAAATTAGTCCGAGTCTTCTCTGACGTTATGACAACTACATTCGATATTGTGATATTGTTTGGCTGAATAACGGCAGAGCCAGTTCTCCTCGTAAAGAGCAAACTGAATGACTGATAGTGGAGCCACCTGCCCTCTTTCCATCGACATTCCCAACACATATATACATTCCTAAATATCAAACTTCACATAAATGGATGCGGGATAATTTCCCATCACACTCAGTATAAATCTAGTTAATACCGGAGGCGAACAAGATTTGTAAAATAGAGCATTTCCATAGCGCATTACAAAAATATTCTTGCAAAAATTAAGAATTAATTTCTTGCTGAAGAAACTAATTTTTGTGACAAATCTTCAGTGAGAAAAATTATCTTGTCTTGAGAAAAAATAAGAAATACTGGTTTTTCTTTTCTGGTTCTAGAAAATAATCCTTAAAGGTAAATTTTAAGTAAGAAAAAAATTCTACAGGCTTCTAAGAAAAAGTAGGAGAAATTGAGAAATAATTCCTTGCTCGAGAAATAATTTCTTATGGCATTAATCTTAGATGAGAAAAATTATCTTATCAGACTCCCAAGAAAATTTGTGAAAAAGTAAGAAATATTGAGTTGTCTTTTCTCGTTCTAGAAAAATCTTAAACAAGAAATATTTCTTGCCAGACTCCCAAGAAAAACTAAGAAAAATTGAGAAATAATTTCTTGCTTGAGAAATAATTTCTTATGACATTAATCTTAGGTAAGAAAAATTATCTTGTCATACTCCCAAGAAAATTAGAGAAAAATTAAGAAATATTCAGGGGTTTTTTCTTGTTCAAGTTCATATTTTTTAACAGTGAATAAAACGTTCTAGAATAAGAAAGAGTTCATAAATGTCCCAGTCTGAATAGAAATGTGTTGTACGAGCGGACAGTATTGACATGTTCAAAAAGTTGACTGATGTAATCTGGCACCAAATTATTGACAGCTTTATACATAAAAGAGGACTTTTGACAATTATTTCTCCGATCAATGAACATCCATTTCATAGAATAAAGCATTTCGGACACACTAGTATCAAAATTCACTTCTAACACAACTCGAGCTGCTCTGTTTTATATGTTTCTGCAGTCGGTCAACTTGACATTTTCTGGTGCTACTCCATACAAGATTGCACTAATCAAAATGAAGCGAAATCAGTGTAGATCATTTATGACTGTGTCAAGGGATATACACTTCCGTATTCTTCTAAGAATTGCTATTTTCCTAGACAATTTCTTACAGATGTTTTGCGTGAGACTAGACCCATCCTGATAAATTTCCCGGCCTTTAGACGAAAATAAAATTCTGCTCTTCCTGTGTATTTATCTTTTCGTGGCATTTCGTCCAAAACTGTACGTCTTTTCTAACGATGATATGTCTGATCCAATGTTGTTCTCACTATTCGTGAATGATCTTAAACATTATTTCAATACATTGATAGTTTGTCCAAACGATACGGTGCCTATTTCGACAGTTATTTTAAAATGAATGGAATTATATAAACCGTTGATGTTGTGATTCCCTCTTACGTTCAAGCTACTTTGCAGAAAGCAATACAAGCTCTGGATAATTATTGTTCAATTTGGAGCATCAAGATAAATGTTAGTAATTCGGTATGGTCTAATTCATGTATGTAGGAGACGATTAGCAGAAAGATGGTAGAATTTTTGGTTCAATATAATAAAAGGCAAGACGGCTTCATCAAGGTGAGAGAGAATTGAGGTTTAAAGTCGCGTTCAGCAATATTTCAGTTATATAGTGACCATCAAACAGAATTTTAAGTGCTGGTGAGTTAATCGTGTATGGCGGATTCTACATCGTCTAATCATGGCCTGATTGAAACGTTTCTGGCTGTTCAGAGGAGTATAACCTACTGTTTTTTTCTAACTCAGGAAGTTTGTTATCATCCATAGTATCGCATAAAGATTGAAACAACTTTCTCACATAGGCAGAGATAGATGGTCTGAACTCGCTGTAGGGGATTCCGACAAGATCATCCTCATTATTAGGGGCAGCCTTAGCCATTTCATCAGCTTCATGATTACATTTGACCAGGCACCCAACAAAACACAATATCAATCTGCTAATCAAATCTAATGTCATATAGTTGTAGAATATTCAAGATGGTGGGATGACTTGAATTTCCGCATTTAATCGCTTGAAGGCTTGACAGGGAATCTGAGAATATGACATTTTTCCCCTTTTAGTGGACCTAATACCTTCTAAATCCGACAGTAGATATTTTGATTCTGCATGGAATATGAAAATTCTCTTAACATCTTTAGAACCGTCTGTATAAATATCCTGATGTGATCTGTATTTCTCTCTCAGTAAACCAAATTCTTGTGTATAAACGGGCTGGCTCGTGTCTGCGTTTTTGTATTTCGTCAGTGAAAACTCTACTTCTGGGTTGGCTAACTGCCATGGTTGGCAATAGTTTGTTAGGTAAAAGTTGACCAGCTGCTACAATGTATGGTTCCATACGAATTCCAAGGGGTAGAATAATGGAGGGTTGCTTTAAATGGAAATCTGCGTGCTGAGGGTTGAAAACACAGTTATATGCAGGAATTGAGTGGTTTGATCGCAATTGTGTGATATATTGCAGTGATAGTTTGATTCTTCTCGAAGTTCTAACGGACATTTATCTGCTTCGATATATATTGTCTTTCTTTTGGGGATGTTCTGAGCGCACCGAGGCAAAGTCTTATTCCTTGATTGAGAATAGGATCTGGCTTTGCCAAGTTTGACTTGCTTGCATCGTTGTAAACAATAGAGCCATAATCAAGTTTAGAACGATCAAGTTACAAGCGTCTAGTCCGTCATTCATAATCCAGCCGTCGTCCATTAGAGAATATCCGCGTCCATAATCCAAAGACCTATTCCATTTTCCACATAACAGTATTAGCACCAAATTCAAAAAAGACAATCATAGTATACATAAACATAGGCTTGTTTCCTGACCGATACAAATGGAGCGTTTGCTGATGTCCTCCCCTCTTATTGCTGAGAATTACCTTCAACAAATCTAGCGCTTTCATGCACTTGACTTTAAAGCAATTTATATGCGACTTGAATATTAGTCGGTGATCAAACAATATTCCTAAGAATTTGACCCAATCGTTGTACCCAAACGAACCCGGAAGTGTCTATCATTCAAAAAGTTGGATATAAAAATGGGTAAACGGCCCTTTAATCCCATATTTTGAAGATCTTTTAGAATCCCGTATTTCCATGTAGTATCGTAGGCCTTTAAATAAAAAAAGATACAAACCACATGTTCATTCTCGGCGAAAGCATTCTTGACATACGAATCTAAACTGACTAAATGGCCAAGGTTACTTCTATATTTACTGAAGAGTAAGTTTTTTTTCAGCTTCCAGATTCCAAACAAGGCGACCATTTATCGTGCGTTTCATTGTTTTACAAACACAGCTAGTCAGTGAAATCGAACGATAATTACCAGGGACTGTATGGTTAAAGTCAGGCTTTGGTACTGGTATAACAATGGCATTATGCCATGACGGTGAAAAGTCTTCTCTTAACCAAAGTCTGTTGAATATGCGCATTAGAATTTCTAGAGAAGATTCGGGTTGATGTTTCAAAAGTTGATAATGAATATTATCAGGGCCTGCAGCAGAATCGTTAGCTGTCGTGAGAGAAGAATGAAGTTCTTCAATTCGAAACATAGCGTTATAGCCTTCATGGTTACCAGAGGGAATTTTATTTTTCTCTTCTCTTTTTTGAAACTTTGAAATTTATCTGCCGAAGAGTTTTTGGCAATTGTTTCGCCTAGCTCATTTGCAATCTCTCCTCTGTCACTTAACACCTGATTTCCATCGTTGAGATGATGAACACTAGACTTGGCGCTTTCACCTTTTATTCTTTAGATCATATTCCAAACTTTTGTTATAGGAGTATGAGTATTGATCTTAAAAAC
Source organism: Hanleya hanleyi (assembly GCA_036873755.1). NCBI lineage: Eukaryota > Metazoa > Mollusca > Polyplacophora > Lepidopleurida > Hanleyidae > Hanleya > Hanleya hanleyi. The sequence goes on from JAVTVY010032793.1 coordinate 67,409, forward strand.
ATATTTTTTTTTTAGAATCACGTTTGTTCTGTTTCATGGTTCTACGAGCTCTAGCTCCAGAAACTCTGAGATCTCTTAAATTTTCAGAATTTGGATGTCGACATTTTTTTGCTTCTTTGCAGTCATCATTAAACCATGTATTTTTTAAAATATGTGTAACTCCTGCAGATGTGAGAATTGTTTGGTTAGCAATTTCAATCAGCATATCCGAGCATAACTGTATAGGTCCTGGAACATCAGCGACAGAGACTGCTTGTAGTTTTTGTAAACAAAGCTATTGAAATTCTGGCCAATTTGCTTTCTTGAAATTATACCTGGTTAAAGCTGAATGAACAGCTTTCTAAACAGTGGGAAAGTGATCACTTCCACAAAGGTCATCATAAACAGACCAAGTAAATTCTTGGAGTATAGGAAGGTCGCAAATTGAGATATCTAATGCTGAATATGTTTCCATGAGCTGTGGAAAAATGTGTATAAGAACCGTCATTAAAAATACACAAAGAATTATTTAATATAAAAGCTTCAAGAATTTTTCCATTACAATTCTCTTGATTATCCCAAAAGTTACTACGGCCGTTAAAATCACCCATCAATAAACAAGGTTTAGGGAGCTGATCGTAAATATTCTGAAGTTCATTAAGACAGAGACCGCAAGATGAAGGTGTGAATACCGTGCAATGTGAATACAGAATCCAAAGTAAGACGAACTGCTACAGCTTTTAAATCCGTCTTTAACCCTACCTGGCCTGGGGGAGGGGGGAGGAAAGTGCCCCCCTAGTGAACTTTTCTCTGCTGCTCCGAAACAACAAAACCGAGGAGGCTGAAACTTGGTGACTATAAAGCTTTTCTTATTGGGGTCATTTTGAGCCTATCTTCATATATTCCCGGACAGAGGATCATGGGTAAATTCAAAATGGCGGCCATGTGGTATCTGCGAAAGTCGTGTTTTTCAATCTTTTCGCTTCATTTCTTCACATTTTCCTTGCCTAAAAGGCCTTGAAAGTATTTTATTTATGCAAAACTAATTATTTTATATTTTATTTGATTTTTTTTCGAGTGAAAAATCGGTAAAATGAATATTCGAAAAATCGACCCCAAAAGGCCGAAAAATGGCTTCCGGGAAAATAACGTCCCTGTGACGTCATCATGGCGGCCATCTGGGATTTTTTTACATTTCCCGGTAGAGCTTGAACCCAAGATACTGTGTGGTAAGTTTCAGCGCTCTAGCCTTAGTGGTAGAGATAATATATAGGAGAGGCACTTTCCGACCCCCCCCCCCTCAGGCTGCGATACACCCCAAATCGCCCAGGCCAGATAGGGTTAAATCAATAGGACTATGTAAAACACCATTTTAACAAGTATTGAAGAGCCGCTTGCAGCCTTTTCATGCAAAGCATAGGAATGATAGGGTGTATATTGACATAATTCATATTTATACTGATCGGCTTCTTTGAGAAAAGTTGTATTCAAACAGAGAACGAAGGCTTCATAATTCAGAGTTAATAACTGAAGCTTATTTAAATTTGGCCAAACTCCTCTGCAGGTCCATTGGCGGAGGGTTGGATACTGAGCCATTTTTAGCCTATATGAGAAAATAACACACAAGAGCACATACACTATGAAATAATGTCATTAAGGACGTTTAATTCAAGGTCTTTTGGGGCTTTTCTGTTCCTTTTTTGCTGCTCTTCTCGCAACTGCTGCATATCTTTGTCTTTATTTCTACAGATTTCTTGTTCTCTCTTCTGTTCACATTTGTTTTTCGACCTCTGGTTTAAGAAGTCTTGCCGGGTCGCTTATTATCACAAAATTGATCCATGTGCTCAGTCACCGCCTTTTTGTCTGAGGGATGGGGGGGGGGGGGGGTTCATAGGTGTATCTGTGTTGGGAATGGAGTTATCAACTTCCCCTTTACCTTGTTTTTCATATTCCATGAGTATCTCTTTGCTATCTTGATCACTGGTGAATTCCTCGGAAATATCATCACCAGGAGCGAATTTCACCGGAGCTTCAGAAATGAAACCAAAATCATCATCACCTCCTTCATCTACTGAGGGTAGCTCATTTCTAGCATCATCTATGGTGGGTCCAGCAACCACATTAGCATCTGGGGTGAAGTTCAAGACACCACCAGAATTAGCAGGTGCATATACTGAGGGTAGCTCATTTCTAACATCATATTTGGTGAGCTCTGCTATCACATCTTCATCTGGGGTGAAGTCCGAGATACCACCAGAATGCTCAGGTGTAGAACTAATATCTTCATCTTCACCTCCTTTCTCATCTGCTAAGGTTACCTCATTTCTACCATCATCTGCGGTGAGCACAGTTTTCACAACAGCATATGAATGCACAGGTAAATGTTCCCATCGAGCATAGCAGCAGCATTGCTTGGCATTTGACTGTCGAACCAATCTACAATCCTCTCAAACTCATTTTCTTTAGTCTCCTGATCAAACTTTCCGAACTTTCATTCACCTTATTCCTCTTTGGGGTAGGACCAGGAATATCAGTGGAATTATCAACATCATTCTCATCAGAGAGAGCTAAAAATCGTTTTGAGCTCTTGTGTGCATTTCTTGCTTCGTCTATGTTCTTTTTTTTTCGTTTTCCTTTGCTTAAGCCTAGAATTCCTCTTGTAGGTCTTGCCATCCCGTCCTACAGTTGACCAAATGCTATTACTAGCGCTTTCAGACTGCTCGATCTTTCCTGGGAGTTCATTGTCACAGAGCTCTCCGCAAAGGCGGACTTTTCCGTAACGGGAGATCGCTTCTCTGTATTGGATTGAATACCAGTTACATGTCAGTCTGTCAGTCAGACCTTCTGTGTTTTCATGTGTTTTACATTCCCGTTTGTGTGTCCTGGCTGACCACAACTCAGGCATTTATCCCTAAATGGACACTCTCAAGACATGTGGTTATCATCTCCACAGAGGTAACATGATTTAACCTGACCTTTATACCAAACAGGAAGTCTGAAAGTGAGATGAAACGTTTTCTTCTTTGTGGAAGAATCAAACAAACGATATGTGTTGTATGATACCAAGTTTGTATAGGGAACAGCTTTGCCTCATACAACGTACGGGGTCCTGAGTGAATGAAGATTGATTGGTTGATACATTCTCCTGGGTTCAACATTTTAATCCCATCCTCCTGTACGTGGGTTTGTGTCAAAATAGTTCGTGCTATTCATTGCTCGATGACCCGATGAATGGATAAAACATATGCTCATTTTTACGATGGTGGTTAGGGGAGGACAATAGACTCCGTGATTTAGATGTATCTGATTAATAATTCAGTACTGTGGTTACTGCCAGAGCTGTCATGACTCGCTTTGAGAACTGAAATAGCTCGTTCTCATTTTTTCAAGAAAATGACCTAGATATGGCCAGTATCAACACTCGTGTTGTTTATAAACTGAACCAGTATAAGGTGTATCGAATAATAATCATCGTATCCACCTTCTCGATCAGAGCACACATATGTTTCAATAAGAAATGGCCGAAAAGTCAACAAAGGGACCCAATAAATTAGCTGAATGGGAAAGATAAATACTGAAACGAACATTTGTGTACACAGCAACGTTGATAAACAATATATTAATTACCTTTTATTACCGTTCAACGTCTTGTTATTAACTAGTATGTTTGTTAATAGTTGGCAATATGATGGCGATGCTATCATTCTGAAATCTGTGCTGTTGGTTTGCGATTAACCGAACCAAATAAGCATCATTCCCCAAATATCAGCACTTAATTTAATCTTAAAGGTTATACAAAATGGTCTCAAAATCTGCTACTTTTTTCTGCTAAATTGTTGTAGAGGTGATTATATAGACTTGTTTTACATTTTTGTATGTTTTCAAACTGCCCAAGGTTGGAAATAGCAGCAGTAAAGTGCGACAATTTCATGCCCCTTTCAAAACGGCGAAAGCTGTGACCGCTTGACCTGTGACGTCACAACCTGATTACGATCTCGCTCAAATGCATGTTGTAACGTCAAAATGTCAGCGACGTCACGCTAGAACTCTCACCTGTATGGTAAATCTTTCGTAACAACGCCCGACGTCATAGACTATGACGTTTAGGGCGCAATCGTAATCAGGTTGTGACGCCATGCACCAGAGGTCACGGCTCCAATACGTTTTTCCCCACATGTGTGCTATTCGTGTCCTAAAACCCACTTCGACGACATTATTCGAGAAGAAAATACTAATTTGTTGTTTGGAACACTACTGGGTATGTTTTAATGCAAAGTAGCATAGAGTCATTTGGTATAACCTTTAAGGGATCCCCAATATTAGAAAGCAGAAGGATTTAGATACGGTTATCCCTATCTGGCCTGGTGATTTTGGGTATTCCTAGAAAGCTGGGATGGGGGCTGATTCCGCCCTTCAATATTTTCTTTACCCTTGGGAGAAGGAACCAGGAACTTTCCAGTCTATATTTCGCCGTCATTCCCCACTTGCTAATGCAAAAGATCCAAGACTCCCATTTACGATCAGCTCCCTAGAGATGTTTTTTCTAGATTCTGAATGTTTTGACCTGAAACCATATTCTATATTTTTGTACAAAATATCTTTAGCACGCCTCCATCATGTAGGCCTGATAATTAGCTTCCATGTACGTTTACTTTGATAAATAGCATTAATGGCGACACAGTAATTATCACGATATGCCAAAATAAATATTGACATACTATTTCAGGTTTTCCACCGATGGGTTGTACGCCGATGAAAATATCGTTTGAGATTTGAATTGATCATGAGATGAACAGTCACATGGATTTATAAATGAGAGAATAATGTGAGAAAAATGTTGAGCGTTTTCATCTGGAAAGATAATTGAAGTCTGATTTGGATCGTTATTTCGACAACCTAGAGTCGATAAGGTTGAAACTTTGTATGCTGATTGTACCCATAGGATTTACATTTCTACTCCAATGAAGACGACAGACCCAAACACCCGCGACCATGTTGAATTTACTCGAAAACATTCAAAGATCTCCTTGCTTAAACTCTGAACTTGGCATCAGATCGACGGATCGGTGTCTCTTAAACTTCTTTCTCAGAAGCTATATCGTTGATCAATGCATACCCTTCCTCGGCAAGTTAGAATTGTCGAAACCAGAGGGCAAAAATTCTGTTATGGGATACCGAGTTAGCATATATATGGTGGTTAGGAAGGCGAAAGTAACGGCCCCAGCAAATGTCACCTTCAATTGGGGTTTCCCGAACGTCTGGACAGTTGCTCCGTAAACCATGGTTGCCATTGATATATCAATCCTTTCCGGAAATCAATGTGGCATCCATGGCTTTATTTCAATTCCGTCAGCTAAAACGGCCTTTCGTAGGAGAGAGAGAGACAACATTAAGGTTTAATGTCGCGTTCAGCAATATTTCAGCTATATAGCGACGATCAAACAAAATTCTAAGTACTCAAGTCACTAACATAGTAATCCAACGCATTAAAACATACACACATTAAAACTTATGTAACAAATCGATTTCTCTCAAATCATCCAAGATGCAATCCTCCCTCACCCGACTAAAAAGATCTTCCAAAGTAGTCGCTCGATAAAAAGCAACTACTTTGGAAGATTTTTTTAGTCGGGTGAGGGAGGATTGCATCTTCGTAGGTCATAAGGTATGGTGATACCTTATCAACTGATGATTCGGCATACAGGCTGGTGCGAAGGAGTTATGTTTTGAGTAAATTCGGAGATTGAAGATGCTCTCCTTAACACCTATATTGTTCGATCGGGAAGGATCCTCGTTATCGGAGTTATACCGATAATTATCACATTTCCGAGTAAATTGTCGGGGTTTGATTGGTTAATTACCCTAGTTCATCAGCCCGTATTGCAAGTCTCCGGCGGCCACCGTTGGTATATCAATTCAGAGTTCTCGTATACCAATGCTGTCAAGGACGCGCGAGCACATATGCCAACGCACTTAAGGACGCACGTGCAACACCTGCAGACAAAGACTGTTTCGGGTGAATGTGTCTGCGTGAGTTCCGCCACTGAAACAAGTTGTGTGAGGCAAATTGCGTATTTGCAGATGAAGATAAGAAATAAATGTTCACCGAAAGCTTATGTCACATGAACAGGAACGTCAGAATGTCGACTAAGTATTCCATCCAGTTTATTGTTTATCACGGAACAGATCGAAAAGAAATCAACGTTGCCTGTCCGTCTCGCGATGTTTTACGTTGTTCAACGTTGAGTTTATGCCTGTTTTTCTGTCGGGTTGGTGATATATGATAAACCAACCAGGAAAATCGCTCTTCAATGTGATAAATTCGTTATACCATGCTTTTGCTTGGGTATACAGGCTGGTATTTCGTCGAGAAGATAAATATTTTCACCATCCCGCAGGGCGAGTGAAAATATTTATCTTCGAGATAAACCCACGCAAAAGCATGGTACCACTTATAATATCTCCTCTTGAAAAGTCGCGGTTTATCTCTATCGATTGTTGTTCCGGTTTCTCTCTTTCGAAGCACAAGGCCATCTCGATCCACCCTCCAAATAATTCGACTTTCTTCTAGAATGGAATCGAGATGCCTTCAAATGAGGGTTTGCACCATTCGGAAGGATACGTTAATAGTATGTTGTAATTCCGTCTAAAGATCCGCAGTCGTATGCTTCTCTACACATTATGTATGGGAAGATAAAAACATCAACTGAAATCGTATAAGTTGGCTCATTATTATTCTGTGTAACGTACTTATTTCGAACCTGCTTTTAAAATTTAAATCACTTTATGAGAGGTGGATCCAGGAACTGAACATTGAAATGAATTCTGCATTTCTGGAATAGAATTCATCTGAAAGTATATCAGAATGGAAGAAGATTTCTAATTGATAATTATTTGATAGCATCTGAGTTTAAAAATGGTGACACCACGTTTCGTCAGATATAGGCCGGTATTCAGAAAGATAATGGCCTTGAAGACCACATGAGCCGCTGGTAATTCACTCGAATTCGGAGAATATAGAACATAAAAGTTGTACCGAACACACGGTGTTATTGATTGTCTTTGCTTGTAAAATGAACTTTGTTCCAAAGCGTGATTGCTCTCTGTAACGAGCAGTAATTATTGTATTATTTAGTTCATTTAGTAATTTGCTAGATGCAGGAAATCAGCAATAAATAATATCACGTGAATATATTATCAAGCCACGGCGACAGTGTTGTTTCAAGTGGATGTTTTCTTCACAGATCGACCGTGGTGAGAATTACGCTAGCCTTTCCCAGGAAAGCTTATATCAGATGTGTTTATCCTTGGGCAGATGCATGGCAAATTAATTTGAGAACAATCATGCATAACTAAAAATGAAAATGAAAGCCAATAATATAGATTTGTGGGAAAGTAAAACTTTACAACTCCAGTTTAGCCGTACATTCTTTTGGTAATTTCCAGACAAAAGTAGCGGAATGAAATGAACATCAATTCACCAGCTTGAAATGAATTTGACAGCGAAGTCTCCAGTTACCGCACGACATGAAAAGACTGCTTCACACAGCAAATCTTACAAGCTTTGCAAATAGTCGACATATACAAATAATTATTTAAACGGAAGTAGCCTTGATATTTTCTGTTACTCGAAATAAGCAGGTCATTTATTACGCAAGGTCCACCTGTCGGCGCCATTAACTTCAATGATATGTCGATTTCTTTTTGAAATTGATCTTAGTTCACGTTATTATCGCCATGTTAAACATGCTATGTTGGTCCGCCATGCTCTTCGTATTCGGACAATTTGACAGTGAAAACTCTCTAGCCGCAATGAAAATATTGAAACTCATAAAACGTGAAATGAAATATTGCATTCAAAACAACTTATTTTAACTGTTACATCACAAGAAAATAATTTCAGAAGAATGGAATCTGCAGTAAATACTATTAAATTATAAAACAAATTACACACCGAAATAATACACCGGTCAAGCACTCTGTAGAACATTAACGAACGCATACTTCCATGCTCAAATCATATCCAATTTATGTAACACAACTCGTTAATTCGTTGAGTTATATACTGGCAAAAGATAAATGAAACGTTTTCCTGCAGCTGGTTTTGAAAAATCGTCACGGATTCCTGCAGTTGGTTTTGGGAAATCATGAATGGACTGAACGTTCAATAACATGAAAAATATAGTTTCAAATTTTCGTTGAATTCTATTTTGAGGCGCGATATGCGTATACGACGAAAAGTAATAAAATATTGTACCCGGACAACACCTTCATAGCCCAAGATTCTAAAGAAATGACCAAATTAACGGCAACTCAAAACTGATTTTCGGAAACTGAAACCTTCTTCTCGAATGAACTGAGAAAATCCCTCAATTACATGGAGGTGACCCCCTAATATGACACTTAGTATTGCCCAGTGTATTGCTGATAGCGAAAATAATGCTTAGTCATATTTTAGTTTCAAAGGGTTTCTCATGGCTATATTCTTATGTGAATATGAACGCTGAAAATCCTTATGGACGACGGCTGCTTACTGAGTATCGGATATGACCCTTGTCTTTAAGCAGCATACAACCATCTCGTGTTGATACAGTCATACTGACCAGCAACGTTCGTTTCTGGGCGCCTTCAAACACATCAGCCATATTGTGTGAAGGCAATTATTCCAAACCGATTCCACTCACATTCGAGGGGCAAAACTAACTGGTATGTGCAGCGAATCCTAACCATTTAATAAATAAAAACTTTGCCATCAGGTCCGCATAAAAATATGTCCAGTAGCTTTAATCTACAAAACCTTTAACCCTAACAGGCCTTAATTGGGTCACGGATGGGGCCCCAACCAAACTCTCTACTCTACTTCGAAACGACAAAAAAGTCAGAGCTGATGCTCGGGGACTTTTTAGTTTTATCATATTGGGGGTCATTTTGAGTATATTCGCATAACTCCATGGCCATAGGATCACGTGTAAATTAAAAATGGTGATCATGTGAGGTACTACAAAAGTGAAGTTTGCGTCTCACTTGGCAAAGTCGGTAACAACTATTTTCTTTCACATCAGATTATTATTTACTAATTTATCATGCAATTTTTACGAAAATAACATATAAATAAAACAAATCGAAAAATATGTTGCAAAAATCGAACAAATTTGCCCTTTTTCAAGATGACGTCAGAAAAGTGACCGTTTTAGATTTGTATATATTTTCTGGTGGAACTTCACCCAAGGGTAAAGTGTTGCAAGTTTCGGCTGCCTATCCTAATGTGGAAGAGAAATAATTTGGGGGGGGGGGGGCTAAAATGCCCACCCCCCTCTACCCGCAGGCCTGGACTGGTCCCCAAAAGGATTATCTACATATGAGTCGATGTTATCCATATCTGCATCACGAAAACGCATGATGCATCGAAGAATAACGCCAACTCCCGGCGCTCCTTCGTCATTACAGATTATCAGTACCTTGATAAAAGTATCGCTGTATCGCTACATAATAATATTATTTTGTTGTACGTGAATGGCTTGGTAACAGCACCATATGTCTGGTCAATCTGTATAGTCTGATATTTCTATGAAAGTTATCACTCTGTTATCACTTTTCAGTTTTGTCTTTTCTTCTTCTGCACATGTGTCATTTTGATCTCCTGCCCGGGGACTGTTCTCTTTTGATGCCCCTTACTGCATTCATAAAAAATACCTTTCTTCTGTCTGACGGTCATATACATATTTGCAATGCACGGTTGCTTGTGCATTGAACGTGATAATTGGCACATTATCGCAGTAAATTTTATCTTTCCAATTTCTTTTAAAATTTGCCTTTCCAATCGATTTTATCCGGAATCATTTGTAGACCGGCAACCGAGTCGTTCAATACGTGGGTCGATTGACGACTGGAATCTGCCAGCGTTGTTGTTGATGCGATCTTCACCTTGGCGGCGACGCCATATCTGAGAGTCCCCTGAGCTGCACGGTGAATTACAAGCGTCTGGTCCGTCATTCATAATTCAGCCGTCGTCCATTAGAGAATATCCGCATCCATAATCCAAAGACCTATTCCATATTCCATATAACAGTATTAACACCAAATTCAAAAAGATAATTATAGTATACATAAACATAGGCTTGTTTCCTGCAAGAGAGAAGTGGTCAACAGTTTTCAATGATGCCCTTTAAGACATCATGATGTTCCAAAAAATATCAAATCCGTATCGCTGATCAGTATTCTTAATCCATAATATTCGTTGTAAAATCGTCATCTAAAGAATGATATATCTCAGTCCCGCTTTGATTGTGACTGTTCATATGAGTACCATGAGGATCTTCAAGTACATGGGTTCATACGGCCCCTAGCCCCGGGTTAAGCGGAATTAGACGTTGGTTGCAGCCAAGTTTACATGGCTTCGTTCGTTCGTACTAATTATCGTTGGTTGTTGAGATGCAGACATGAAAAATGCATTGACCAGCTCTGCAATTAAAGTTGAAATTAGGGTCACGATTAATTTCTGTATATCTCGACAAATTTATTACAATTGGACAAGGAATAGAAAACTCTCGAAACAAGTATGTTGTAAATAAAAGAATAGTTGCATCACTGTCCAAAAATATCTTTTATTTATTTTTCCGATTTTTTTCAACTGAGCCGATAAACTTTGGATGGTGGCCTGGGAGTGCCATTCCTCATTAATCTTTTTGATATTTCTCGATGTTATAATTTTCTTTAATCAAATGTACTGCTATACACACTGTAATATAGACTAGACATCGACATAATAACGAATCTGCATGTCTGAGAGGAACCATCTATGCTCATTTGCTGATAACGTAACGGGGAGCTCTCAAGTATATATTCGACATTTTTCGATATGTACCTGTGGGCAGGTTGTATTTGAAGGCATTCAAGCACACCATGGGCTTCATAAAGAAGTTGCGTGAAATGGCAAACAAATATTTTGGGTCCAGTTGCATAATCTGGGCCCAATTATGTAATCTACGAACATGGTTGTTTAACCATTAAATAAGCAATAATGTTCCACGTTCAACCTTCAAAATACTTCCCTATCGATGTCTACTTCCCTGTTGAACCAGAATAACAGTTAGTGTTTTGTGGGTATCTGCAATAATTGAGAGGGCAGGAAAATTGATGGTCGTAACAGACCACCATACAAACATATATATCAAATGTGTTTTCTTTTTCGGTTAAAAAAATCGGAAAAATAAATAAAAAATACATTTGGACAGTGATGGAACTATTCTTTCATTTACAACATACAATTTTCAAGGGTTTTCTATTTCTTTAATGGATATTCCCGAGTCTTATTTTTGTCTATTGTTTGTGATACGGTATCCACGGACAAAACGACAGTGACTTATCCAATATATTTAAATGTCACATAGATCTGTGTGACCGATTTCCAACGTTAAATGCATGTGTTTCTAATAAATTTCACCAAAACATGGAGAGAATAGAGATTTTACGATACACCAAAACGTGACAGTCGACCTACCCATACACACTGGTACCAAGCCCACCGATGATCTGTATTATTACCGGTATTGATTGATCGTCTTGAATGAAAAAATCGACAAATGCGATATATGACAATCTATATTGCATAGCCAAAACACAATTTAAATATTATTATTGAATAACGAATGGGCAAATGCATGGACATAAAATGCTTGAGTAATCGCGTTCAACACTTGATGATTCAGAACGCTAGAAAATACATAAATATGATCTTCATAATAGGCGACAGTGATCTGTTTACAGGTCATACTATTCGTCGGAAATATAAATCGGTGGGTGTATTACGGTACCGATTTTAATAAATAGGAAACCACGGGAGACACTCGTTTTAGGAATATATAGATTGTTGAATCGAACCAGACTAGCTGCTAGTGCTTATTTGTCTGGAAATATGCCTAACGACAAATTGGACACTTTTGGTAAAGTTACATCAACTAAATTGGAGCGATATGCAAGAATACTTAATTATCTCCTTATATTTTCTATATGTGTCCACTGCTACTCGATCATAATAATATAAATATTACTGGTATATTTTTTATCTTAAACCTACTGTCAATTTATTCTGTATATTTGTTGCTGCGACATGGCTAGATACATGTAGCATACGGTCGTCAAGCTGAAGCCAGTCGGCGGCGTTATCTGAAGATATACTTTCTCATTAATTGCTTTCTCGTGAAATTATTCAAATACATTTACATATCAATTTTTAGTAAATTTCATTTGTACAACTCACAAATATAAGAACGCAGATATTTTTAATATGCGCGTCACGGCACTGACGATCATTTAATAATATCAGGAAATCGATGGAAATGATGCACTCTTAAATTATTGACTGAGCAATAAAAATACCTGGTTTCATTATCATAGGTCGGTCTCTCACCTCAAACAAAGATCCTAACTCGGATCCAAACGTGGGTATGTCACATTTTGAGGACGAGGCGCATGGTCTCATGGTCTGACAAGCCTGTATATCGCAGTTACACTCTCAGAAATATTCAGAGAATAATCCTGAATAGATCAGGTTGCATATCCACAACTCAATTTCAGGGATTTTACCTGAAATCCAGGTCGATATCAACCATGAATTAAAGCTAAATTATCTGAATTTAAGGGGATTTTACGTACTGCCTGGTTAGGATAAGGAACTTACTATTAAATCAGGGTGATATATTTGACTGAATTTCAGGGAAAATTATCTCTTTCAGGATTCTTTTTCCTGAAATTCAGGTTATCATAGATATTTTAATAGACGACGACTGTCCAATGAATGACGGATTTGACGCGTAATCGCCATCTGGCAATTCACAACTGTTTCAAATTTAATAAAATCGTCATAAAACAGTTAGCTGTTCTACTTCGAATACATTTTGTCAAAGAGATTTCAGTTTACATAGTTTTCAATATGTTATCAAATAGGAATGCATGTGCAGTTGGTATAGCATTTAACCTTGGGGAGTACATTGAATTATCGCAGAAAGTTTTAAAAGTAGTACAAATGCGATATGAATAGCACATGTACGAGTGTAGAATACAAAAATAGAAGAATTCTATGTGTCACTCCGTTTCTAAGTTACATAAAATATATATATAGTGGCCATTCGAGATTAGAAAGATAATGACAATATACAATTCGAAACACCTTTTGTCTTGAGAAAGACTTCGACGATACAAATATACAGCGTTAGTATGTTGAACCTGTCCTCTGATTCGTTTTTACCAAATGAAAACCGTCAGTACAAGGATTTCCGAAGCTCACAATTCGAAGATAGAGAAAATACCACTACAACGCAACCGTTCGATTTCGGTGTTGACAAATTGAGAATAAACTGTCCGGGTGTTAGAAATAGATCATACACACACCTTGTGTAAAACACGAATAATTAGTTCGAATACAAGAGCTTTTGCTCTTCTCGTTCCTCGGATATATGGATCGGCGTTTCACTAAATCAATGACTCATATATAGCTTAATATGCTATTAATCAGGTTCGACGAATATATTTAAATATGTGCCACTGTCATTGCCACCAATCAAACGTTTCTGAACATTAACAGATTGTGATATTGGAAATCATGCATATGAAAATCGGCTTACATGAACTCAGTGTATATTTTCTGACCTATAATGCATTTGCAATAAGCAGCTCCTTGTCCCCTTCAGGAATACCGTGGTCACTGTTTCTGTGTCGTTTCAGTCCCCACTTTGAACACTTTATAAATCAAAAGCGCTAATCCCAACTCCATGAACTCCAGTAAGCTCAACAAACTGGCTCCCAGAAACACACCCATCTGACCACCCAGGGCACCTGTTGCGAGAAATATGATTCAGATAACAAGTTTTATAGACACTATGATTACTCCAGTTGCTGCAAATTTATATAAAATACACACAATCAAAAATAGAAAAATGCATATTAACAAATACCTGTAAGAGATTAGTTGCAAGGAAAAGCAGACATCATGCGTCCTTGCCCAAGTCATTGGAATTTTCTAACCTTTTAATTAGCTTTTTCATATCCATCGGGCTACCAAACTCAAGTTACGAACCTCACAGCCAAAAGTCTTGCACACTTGAGAAATCTGGAGAAAAGACGCTTATAAGTATTACAAGCGTCTAGTCCGTCATTCATAATCCAGCCGTCGTCCATTAGAGAATATCCGCGTCCATAATCCAAAGACCAATTCCATTTTCCATATAACAGTATTAGCACCAAATTCAAAAAGACAATCATAGAATACCGTATCAACAGTTTCGTCACGTTGATAAAAATCGTCACATTTTTCACAGGGTCCGACAAATGCTACGAGGCGAGATGTGCATACGCCATAATTCACCACGATTTCTGCGTCAACAGCCGCGTTAGACCTTTCGGTAGAGAATAAAATGATAGAAAAAGCAACATGAGCAAATCAAACCTATATATATAAGCATGAGCATGTAAGCATGCTAGTACTTACTCATGGTCGTTTCAAACGTGTATTTGGGCTCATGTTCTATGGACTCGAGTAAGAAGAGGTCGTACGCCAGAGTTAGCTTGAGAATATTTCGCCGAAATCTAACAATGGATTCAGAAAGTAAATTATAGTTAGCTGTCAGAAAGTGCAAAACAATACAACCTATCCATAGTACACACATATCAACATATCCAGGAATTTTGATATCAGAATTAACAATCCATGGCTGTGAAACTTTCACACAAAACAGAGTCAGATGTTAGATCCAGATATCCTGTTAGAAATCCTACTTGAAATCACAAAATCCTACCCTACATGAATCACATAAAACATTAAATTTATCGAATACCGATGTTATAATCAGGCACATAAAACATATACATAATATGCATTAACTTACTCATACTCATCATTGGAAATGTTGAACCGGTTATTCACTTGTGCCATCAAAGCCTTGGATGGATAAAATGTTGAGGAAACGGCCGCATCATAGACATTCCAGACACAGGGCATCGGGCAAATACAGTTCCATCCCAAATTTTTCTCCATGAAATCTTCTGTAATATATACACATATAACTTTCAACAATGTAAGCTCTTCTTAGAAGATTCCGATTATAAAATATACTACTTTTGTATAAATTAACCCTTTCACCAGATAACGTTGTTTTGGAGCAGATACGTCAGATTTTGGCTAGCAAAATATGATTGTGTCGGGGAAAGTTTAGGAAAGATTGACTGATACTTGAATCACTATTACGAGTAGCGCTTGAGGATAATAGACTCTAATACCTTTGGATGATTATGTTCGATTTTTCTTTTGATTTGCATGGAATACTGATCATTCTCCGACACAATTCGTCCAACGTTTTGAATCATTATTCTGACCCGTGCACGATGGTGGGTTTCATTCGACTGACAAATGGAACAGAGCATTGACCGATATATTTTTGAAAGAATAAAAAGTTGGATTCCGAGTAGTAGTGTTATACTTCTAATACTTTCGCTGTAACTCCCTTCTATGCAAATATATCCGCCTCGTGCATGAATTCCCTTGAGCTTTCTACAGAATCAAAAGCATTTGTCTCACGATTGTTCATCGAATTGACCGTTGTCCTGTGACCCCAATCT
This sequence comes from Hanleya hanleyi, assembly GCA_036873755.1. Lineage (NCBI taxonomy): Eukaryota > Metazoa > Mollusca > Polyplacophora > Lepidopleurida > Hanleyidae > Hanleya > Hanleya hanleyi. The sequence goes on from JAVTVY010032793.1 coordinate 83,000, forward strand.
TCAGTACCCAAGACATAACCACTTATACACTGACTCGTACAAAATCTATTTCCAATGATTTCGTGATTTTATCCATAGAGACCTTGACCTTTGACCAATCGGCCTAAATCGGTTTCTTGTTTGCCGTTACCTTAAGATATGGTATTCATGGAGACTAACATATCCAGATTCACAATAAATTGGCTGACATTTTAACCTCAACTTTTGATACACATTTTAACCTCAACTTTTGATACCTGTCATATCATTTCCCGCTAGTTTATCCACTGAGAATACGAATTATTTTCAACGATTTCCTGCTTTCTGGTCTGTAGGGAATCGACACCAATCACTTTAATGATTTTTTTAGCACCACAGTGTGTGAGACGTTTGATCTATGCACCTCTATTTTGGTAAGCGACATCTGTGTAATCCCATATACTTGCGACATTTGACAGAAATTCTCCAGTCTGCTGAACAGAAATAAATTAAATAGTGAAAGTCGGGAGGAGAAGAATAATTTCCGTTTTATAATGCCAGACAGATATAGCTGATGTTGACCCAAAACACTCCCGCCAGTCAAACCCAATTTGAGAGAAAACTCCTAAAGCACACTGACTCTTTCCACCGAGTATTCAAACACCAATTTTTCCATCCAACTCGATGATATATGTCAGGCATTCATCAAAAAACAGCGAATATCGTCTATACTTTCCATTTTTTCCATACATTGATTTGGGTGTTTTGTGTGATTATATCTTCATGCTGAAGCAATCTTATGAACACCAAAATTGCTGTCAAACTAATGTCGACTCTAATGCCCATGTTTAGCAGGTAAGTGGAAATATCTTCTCAGTCGATGTCATATGAATATCGTTAATGATTCGAATTTTAAGACCGGAAAGGAGCCTAGTTTAATGCCACACACAAGAATATTTCGCTCGCATAGTGACCACCAGTTTGAATGGAGGAGAACGCCGAAGTACCCAGAGAGAACCGCCCGTCGGCAAGTAACAGGCAAACTTTTACACATGCCCCAGCAAGGCTCTAACCCGTTCCGGTTCAGTGGTGTGAGGTTAGTGATCACCAGCGAAATGCCTTATACTTGTTCACCGATGGCTCCCCGAAGTTTAAGAATATGGCATTGCAATGTCGTGCTGAAAACTGTTGACTGCTGCATGTACTCTCTTGCAAGATCGAACCAAATTTGTTTTTACAAAATTTCATGTTGTGTCTGTTTGGGTAATGATGCTAACCGTAGTTCGATTACTGGCGCTGAAATACTTTAGTGGACGACAAATGAATACTAAATGTCGGATCTGACGTCTATACATGGAATGTGTAACTTACCGAAACTAGGTATATAACACTCTAGCAACTGTCTCGGGCTACACATGGAAATGTTACCTGTTGGAGAGAAAGGGAATGGTGACATGAGCAGCCGATTTTGAGATATTACACCGTACATGAACAATGGATCACTACTACGTTTCATCTATTGGAGACAGGCCCGGATGTAGAGAGATTGGGAGTCGGACGTGTTCTCACTTGGCTCCGACAAATTTGTTTAATTCTGTGGATTTCAGCTGATCTTAGCTTTGATTTTTGTGTAATATATTTGGTGAATACTTTTGGCAAATACATGTGGTGAAAGTTTAGAATTATTTCTCAGTTTTTTGCTGTTCAGAGCGTTTTTCTGACTCAAGTCAGTTTGGCCTGGTTTGGGAAGGCAGAGATCTGCCATTACTACTGTCTCGGTCTTTGTGACCGAGGGGGTCGGTGGTTTTTTTTCTGTCTCCCTCTTCTCTGTTTGTTCGCTGTCTGTAAATATTTCGTATTTTGTTGGTGTATATATATTTCCTTGTTGGCTTGATCAAGTTTGTAGTTGGTTCGTTTTTCGTTCAGTTTGGCTTAGGTCGATTTACACATATCTGCGTATATTGAGCTAGGCTAAATACATGTACATATTGAAGGTGTATACTGAAGGCTAGCCCTCAGAGTACAAGTTCGAGCGAGTCTTTTGTTCTCTGTTCTTTTGTTCCTCGGCATTACCCAGCAACGGCCAGGTTTAGAACTGGGCTATTGTTCGACCGAGACCTGAGGTTCAGAGAGAGTGTATTGTTGTACTGCTTATATAGTTTTCACCTTCACCTTTAGAGTGAGGCTCCCTCGGGGGGTAGGCAATGTTTACTCTGTGGGGAGGCACACTGTTGGGGTTTGTGCGTGTTACTATTTGTAGTTTGTAGTTGTATTGAGATTCCCTAGTGGGACTTTGGATTTTTTTTTCACTATGGCCTTTAGAAAGTTTGATAGGTCACTGAGCCTAAAACTTCAAGGTCTAGAGAAAGCTAATGCGATTGATATATATCGCGCATTAAAAGACACTGTTGGATCAGGACGGTCAGTCCTTAAAGGTCTAGTACAGGTATCAAATAGCCTGTGGAACGTCACACTAGCAAATGAAATTACCAAAACTCGCCTAGTGCTGGAAGGTATTCGCGTTGGAGATCAACGTGGCCATTTTGAGGAAATAGATCCAGGGAAATTGCTAGTAAAGATGAAACGACCATGGGATTTCCCAGATTCTGCGATCAGAAGTGCTTTTGAGTTTTATGGTGATGGTCTCTCTGTACAAAAATAGTTTTATTCTTTCGAAAGAGAGTTTGAGACAGGAGTTCGAAGAACTTGGATGTCGAAATTCAAACGTACTCTTCCTTCTTCTATTTTAGTTGGAGGTATGAGACTTCCTGTAAGGTATAACGGTCAAGTAAAAACATGTTATACTTGTGGTTCAGAAGATCACATGAACTCGAGATGTCCTTTAAAAAATAAATGCCTGATTTGTCATCGGGAAGGACACCTTGAAAAACCTGTCCAAAGGCCAACCAAGTTCCTGAAGATAACGCAGCTAACGATAGAAAAGATGATTCCTCAGATTCTCGCCCTGTTCCGCCCGTAGAAGTTCGAAAAGGACTTTCCGCCGAGGCTCCCCAGCAGAAACAACAGCACTATATAGATTTATGGAAGACTGTAGGCCCTGATGGCAAGTCCACCGAACGTCATCAGAAGATAGTCTCCGCCTGGAACAATGAGAAAACCTCAAACCACTACGAGTGTCTCGTTGACGCGATGGATGAAGGTTGTAATTCGGAAGCGAAGTTGCCAGTGATAGTGAGGTTTGCGATGATGTAGAAGTCAAGTCAGGTGATCAGAAGTCGCTTTCTGATCAGACTGAAAGTGTTGACATAGTATTAATTACAAGCGTCTAGTCCGTCATTCATAATCCAGCCGTCGTCCATTAGAGAATATCGGCGTCCATAATCCAAAGACCTATTCCATTTTCCACATAACAGTATTAGCACCAAATTCAAAAAGACAATCATAGTATACATAAACATAGGCTTGTTTCCTGCAAGAGAGAAGCGGTCAACAGTTTTCAATGATACCGGCAAGACATCATGATGTTCCAAAAATATCAAATCCGTATCGCTGATCAGTATTCTTAATCCATAATATTCGTTATAGAGTCATCTAAAAAAAAAAGATGTATCTCAGTCACGCTTTGATTGTGACTGTTCATATGAGTACCATGAGGATCTTGAAGTACATGGGTTCATACGGCCCCTAGCCCCGGGTTAAGCGGAATTAGACACAAGTTACGAAACGTAGCGCCATAGATCTTGCACGCTACGTTCGTATTTTGCTATCAGCATGCGATATGTATCGCCAAATTTGAGAAACTTTGAGTGGAGGCGCTTGGTGGAATAGCCCTGTTTTATAAGTTTCTGCAACAATGTTTTGTGACGTTTCCTTCAAATCCAGTGAAGGTGGATATATATCCTTCACTGCGTCATTTATATAGCGATTATCCACAGCGAGAAGATCGTCTATATAGCGTTTGGTGAATGAGAAGGAGCGGGCTTTGAATGGATCGGTTTTTGAAAGCGCCTGCATATAGTCATATTCATAAGAGAGCAGATACAGGTCGCCCAACAGGGGTGCACAATTAGTACCCATTGGAATACCTGTATGCTGCTGATATATTGTGTTGCCAAATTTCACATAGATATTTTTAATGAGAAATTCAAGCAACTCTATAAACAAAGAAACATCCCATGAATGATATCTCTTGTATGTAGTCGAGCTAAAGAATGCTTTATGGCTTCCGACATTAATATATCTACGATCAGTTTTCTTGAACACAGATACTATTAATGAACTTAGACGGTCAATAAGGTCCTGATGAGGGATTGTAGTATAGAGAGTCGAGAAATCCCATGTGGATACATGTCTGTACGGTATGTGACCTTTAGCATCAAGCCCTTCCGTAAGACATTTGGAGTTTTTCAATTTCCACATACATTCAACGCCAGAGTTTTTAGAAATAGTGGCGCAATACCTTTCCCAAAATGCTTTTACCTCCTGAAGGGCCCTCATCACTAGGGTTGAAATAAGCTTGGTGGTGCAGCTTCTAGAACCAGCTATGAATCTAGCTTTGTATGGTGATTTATGCATTCTGGGAGTCCAGTATATTTTTGATATGTCGTTATGATTGGTTGGAAGACAAATACCTCTTTCCCTGAGAAACTTTTTGTCATTGTTAAATAAATCTTCCAGAGTAAATGCAGTTTGGGAGTAAGTAGACGTATTTGATGAAGATATGTCTACACTCAATTCTTTAACCAGCACCTGGTAATAGTAATATTTACATATGAATATTATATTATTCGGAGCTTTGTCTGCTGGGACTATGACGAATTTACTCTGGAGATTTGCTAGAACTTCTTGCGAATTGAGGTTTCTCAGAACTTGTTTTGCTTGGGGAAGAGTACTTCTGTCAATATGTCGGATTGTTTCAACGACCTTGCTCTTGGTGAGGTCCAGCCAATCAGCGAGTACTGTAGGTTCAACTTTTTCTCGCTTAGACCAATCAATAACGTACTGTTCCAATGCAGACAGGACTATCTTCCGGTCGGCCTTCAGATTTATTCTTCTTGGCTCTCTATATTTAGGTCCCTTCATCAGGAGTAATTTCAGATCCCTATCACTCACCACATCAAGGTCACCAGTCACAATATGTTTGCATGGTGTATAGATAAAGTTCGACGATTCACAATCACAACTATAGCCTCCTGACGTGTATAAGTTCCAGTCAAACTCCTGGACAGCATTGGAGTAATTGAATATTTTGGTGGCTATAGATTTAGTGTACTTATATGAAATGCAAGGAGGTTCTGTGAACTTAAAATAGTTTGGTACAGCGTTGCGTACCTCTGGATCATTCAGGATTCGAGGTAAATTAATGTTGTCCAGTCCTTTATCTAAGTAGTTGAGTTTCAAGAAAAGCCGATCTTGAGAGGTTTCGATTATGTTCACTGGACGATACAACCGAAAATACGTTATATCTTGACATACTTTAATGATTTTTGATGGTATTATATTTCCTGAAGACGCAGATTGTTGTATATCTCTGGCTATTTGATCTAAAGCTCTCAGAGGTAACGTAGACAGAACTGTACGTAAGCTATGTATACTATTGGGTATGTTAGTTAAACCCACTAAGTAATTTAAAGTGATATGATCGTGAATCATCGAACTATTAAACTTTCGCCAACCATGGCTGCCATGTCTCCGTTGATGGGGTTAACTCCGGAAGTTGAATTGAAGGGTGACAACTTACCGGATACTGGTAGCGTTTCGGGTCAGGGTGCACCTGTGCAGTCTGTGGATTCCTCCATTAATCCTATTCACTCCGGTGTAGATGTAAACTTTACACCAAACGAGGAAGCAATGAAGGAGTTCACAGAGAAAGAAAGTAGTCAATAGTCTTGTAGTAATAAAGCTACATCGAATCAGAAAAAGAAGAAAAAAGAGAATACCATAGATATCGAATCCGGCAAAGAGCCTAAAATAGTCGATGTTACTCCCACTCCTACCAACGAGTCACCCATGCTTTCTGATGAGGAGTATCTTGATTGTAATGATCGTCCGTTAAAAGGCGAGACTTCCCTGAACCAAAGGTCGAAGGACTTGTTGGGACAAGAGAGAGAGAAAGAAGTTTATAAGAAGAAAAGTAAAAAAGACAAGAGAGCACAAATGAAAAATAAAAAGAAAGGTGAAAAAGAATTACCCAAAATAAAACGTACATAATGGCTAAGCTAACCTTATATATCTTGGCTTGGGCAGTTTTGTGTTTTATTTTTATATACAGACTAAAGATGACTCAGCCACCAACTATCGTTCAGTGGAATTGCACAGGAGTTTGGCCAAATTTAAATGAACTCCAATTATTAACTCAAGATTATGAACCATCAGCTTTCTGAAGAAAGCAGATAAAGATAAATTTAAATTTCGCCAATACACACCTTATCATTCCTACGCTTTAGACGAAAATGGAAAAGCTACAGGCGGTTCTTCAATATTGGCTAAAATGAGTGTTTTACACAGTCCTGTTGATTTAGTTACAGATTTACAAGCTGTAGCAGTTCGTATTACCTTGAATTCTGTTCTCACATTATGCACGGTGTACATACCTTCTTCTGGTAGTCTCCGGCTCAATGAACTTCAAGATCTTTACGATCAGTTCCCGAAACCTTGTTTAATGATGGGTGATTTTAACGGTCGTAATATCCTCTGGGATAATGAAGACAATTGTAAAGGTAAAATTCTCGAAAATTTTATATCAAATAATTCTTTGTGTATTTTTAATGATGGTTCTTATACACATTTGTCCTCGGCTCACGGAACCTATTCAGCATTGGATAACTCACTTTGCGACCTTTCTATTCCTGAAGAATTTTCTTGGTCTGTTCATGATGACCTTTGTGGAAGTGATCACTTTCCCACTGTCCTAAAAGCTGTTCATTCAGCTGATGACCCACATTTAACAAGATTTAATTTTAAGAAAGCAAACCGGCCCGAGTTTGAAAAGCTTTGTTCACAAAAACTACAATCAGTCTCCTTCGCTGATGTTTCAGATCCTATACAGCTATTCTTAGATATGTTGATAGAAATTGTCAACCAAATCATCCCCACATCTTCAGGAGTTACAAATATTAAAAAACCTTGGTTTAATGATGACTGTAAAGAAGCAAGAAAATATCGGAAGAAGGCTGAACGATATTTCCGCCGACATCCTAATCCTGAAAATTTGAAAGACCTCAGAGTTACAAGAGTTAAAGCTCGTAGAACCATCAAACAGAATAAACGTGATTCTTGGAGAAATTATGTTTCTAAGATAAATACTCATACTCCTATAACAAAAGTTTGGAATATGATCCAAAGAATAAAAGGTAAAAGTCCAACGTTCATCATCTCAACGATGGAAATCAGGTGATTACTGACAGAGTAGAAATCGCAAATAAATTAGGAGAAACAATTGCCAAAAACTCTTCATCAGAAAATTATGTACCCAAGTTTCAAAGTTTCCAAAAGGGAGAAAAGAAAAATGAAATTAAATTCCCCTCCGGTAACCATGAAGGCTATAACGCTTCGTTTACAATTGAAGAGCTTCATGCTTCTCTCACGAAAGCTAATGATTCTGCTGCAGGCCCTGATAATATTCATTATCACCTTTTGAAACATCTACCGGAATCATCTCTAGAAATCCTATTACGTATAAAAAAGATTTTCCTCCGTCATGGCACAATGCCATAATTATACCAGTACCAAAGCCTGGTCTTGACTATACAGATCCTGGTAATTATCGTCCGATTTCACTGACTAGCTGTGTCTGCAAAACAATGGAACGCATGATAAATGATCGACTTGTTTGGTACCTGGAAACTGAAAAGAAACTTACTGATATTCAGGCTGGTTTCCGTAAAAATTGAAGTACCATTGATCATTTAGTCAGATTAGATTCGTATGTTAAGAATGCCTTCGCCAAGAACGAACATGTGGTTGCTATCTTTTTTGATTCAGAAAAAGCCTACGATACTACATGGAAATACGGGATTCTTAAAGATCTTCAAAATATGGGATTAAAAGGCTGTTTACCCGTTTTTATTTCCAACTTTTTGAATGATAGACAATTCCAAATTCCTTTGGGTACAACTATGTCTGGTCATTTTGATCAAGACCAGGGTGTCCCACAGGGCAGTATTTTGTCTACTCTTGACAAAAGAGATGATTACAATTTCGACATCGTAAAGTATCCCTTTCTGGATAGTAATATTCCAGTGGGACCTGCATATGGCGTATACATATCTCGCTTGGTAGCATTTGCTAGATCCTGTGTTAAATGTGATGATTTTAATCAACGTCACAAAACATTGTTGCAGAAACTTATAAAACAGGGCTATTCCACCAAGCGCCTCCACTCAAAGTTTCTCAAATTTGGCGATACATGTCGCATGCTGATAGCAAAATACGAACGTAGCGTGCAAGATCTATGGCGCTACGTTTCGTAACTTGTGTCTAATTCCGCTTAACCCGGGGCTAGGGGCCGTATGAACCCATGTACTTCAAGATCCTCACGGTACTCATATGAACAGTCACAATCAAAGCGTGACTGAGATACATCATTCTTTAGATGACGACTTTACAACGAATATTATGGATTAAGAATACTGATCAGCGATACGGATTTGATATTTTTGAACATCATGATGTCTTGCCGGCATCATTGAAAACTGTTGACCGCTTCTCTCTTGCAGGAAACAAGCCTATGTTTATGTATGCAATGATTGTCTTTTTGAATTTGGTGCTAATACTGTTATATGGAATATGGAATAGGTCTTTGGATTATGGACGCGGATATTCTCTAATGGACGACGGCTGGATTATGAATGACGGACTAGACGCTTGTAATTAGTATCAAGATCAACAGTTTGGCTGCAGTTCTGAATAAATTAATTGATGGCTCACTTTTTGTAGACGATTTCAATATATCGTGTAGTGGGGAAAGTATACACAATATTGAGAGAACATTACAACTTTGTCTAAACAGAATTCAGAAATGGTGTCTAGAAAATGGCTTAAAATTCTCCAGAGCTAAGACATATAGTATACATTTTTGCAGAAAATATTTCCAGCACAAAGATCCAGAACTTGAATTAGACGGAACTGAAATCAAAGTGGTAAAAGAGGTCAATTTCTAGGCATATTGTTTGATCAACGACTAACATTCAAGTCACATATAAATTGCTTAAAAGCCAAATGCACGAAAGCTCGAGCTCTAGATTTGTTGAAAGTAGTTGCCAGCTATAAGTGGAGAGGAGATCAGCAAACTCTCCTCCACTTATATCGATCACTTGTTCGTTCCAAACTCGATTATGGTTCTATTGTTTACAATGGTGCAAGCAAGTCAAACTTGGCAAAGCTAGATCCTATTCTCCATCAAGGACTAAGACTTTGCCACGGTGCGTTCAAAACATCACCTAAAGAAAGCTTGTATGTCGGAGCGGATGAATTTCCTTTAGAACTTCGGAGAATCAAATTATCGCTGCAATATATCACAAAACTGCGTTCGAACCACTCAAATCCTACATATAACTGTGTTTTCAACTCTCAGTACGCAGATTTCTATTTAAAGAAACCCTCGATTACTCCACCTCTTGGAATCCGTATGAAACCCCACCTTGTAACAGCTGGTATTAAAGTTACTCAAATTTTACCAAACGTGCTCTTGCCAACTCCACCATGGCAGTTAACCACGCCAGAAGTAGATATTTCACTGACTAAATATAAAAAGGCAGACACGAGGAAGCTCGCGTATACACAATAATTTGGTCTACTGAGAGAAAAATACAGATCAGATCAGCCTATTTATACAGATGGTTCTAAAGATGACGAGAGAGTAGCATGTGCTACTATCTTTAGTTCCAAAACTAAAACGTATCGTCTGCCAGGTAAAAGTTCCATATTTACTGCAGAAGCAAAAGCTCTATTATCAGCTTTAGAAGGTATTGGATCCACTAGAAGGGAAAATATGTCATATTCTCAGATTCACTATCATGCCTTAAAGCAATTAAAAGTGGAAATTCAACTCATCCCACCATCTTGAGAATTCTACAATTATATGACACCAAATTTGATCAACAGATAGATATTGTGTTTTGTTGGGTGCCTAGTCATGTTGACATCAAAGGCAATACTGAAGCTGATAGATTGGCTAAGGCAGCTCTAGATGAAGAAATTGATCCTGTTGGAATCCCATACAGCGATTTCAGACCATCTATCTGCGCTTATGTTAGAAAGCTGTTTCAATCTTTATGGGATACTGTGGATAATAACAATCTTCACGAGTTAAAAAAAAAACGGTTGGTTATACTCATCTGAACAGTCATAAACGTTTCGACCAGGCCATGATTATACGATGTAGGATCGGTCACACACGATTAACTCATGAATATTTACTAAAACAGGAGCCGATTCCAAGGTGTATACCTTGCCATGAAGATCTCACGGTGAAACGTATTCTCATAGACTGCATAGATTTTAAGATTGTAAGAGATACTTTCTATGGAGCAGCTACGCTGGAAGATCTTTTTAGCAGAGTGAAAGAGGATTGTATTTTAAATGATTTGAGAGAGATTGGTTTGTTGTACAAATTTTAATGTTTGTACCTGTTTTAACGCATTAGTTTAAGTTTTTGAATTGATTACTTAGAATTTTGTTCGATCGTCGCTATATAGCTGAAATATTGCTGAATGCGACGTTAAACCTCAATTCTCTCTCTCTCTCTCATCTATTGGAATATGATACTTATCAAGCATTTGAGAGGAAGTCTGCTCGCTGGATAAAGTGGATAAAGGTACATCAGATGATGTTACCAGTCTCTGTTTATACATACCCGGATCGAAAATATTTTGGCAATTACAGATGTTGATAACATAGTTGTATCGGCATTCCGAGATACAGGCATATAAATCATAGTGTTCATACAGCTTCAGGAAGTTGGAGAACTGGCCTGAGGAAATATCTGAACATTCGGCTCCCAGGAAGGCTTTATATGGGGGTGGTAGGTACTTCAGCTAGAAATTAGAACAAAGTATGATAGTACCGTCTGATAATACATATTTATCCATCCAGTAATAAGTTCGGATAGTGGACTACATATAATTGACAAATAAGAATTCAACGGACAAATAAATTTAGGCTGATATGTATCATATAAGTATCAGATGATATTTCGGATGGGTCATCAAAGACAACTAAATCGATCCGAATAAGATTATGCCGACTGAATATATATAAATGATTCATGTAAAAGATTTTCTCACATGCTTCGTACTCAAGGAGCCTTTGGTTGCAAATCCTGGACCAACATCAAAACCTCGACCTTCTACGAGAGGAGTCTCGTCAAAATCGTGCAGAATTACCTGTGGATGAGGAGCATGCATCTGACGCAGGTAATAGTTACCTTATCAACCGATGTTTTTTTTTGTCGAATTAATTCTGCTAGAGAAATGCGATGAGCAGCTTTAGCTTAGGGGTAAGAATAAGCATAATGCAGTCGCAGGACAAACATTTCGTGCACTAATAATGTCAAGAATATATGTAATAAATATTGCACCCGTTATGAAATAATGTTCAACCCTATCTGGGCTAGGACAGGGCCATTTCTCTCCCCCTGCTCGAAATATTTAGCTTTTTCATTGAACTAGTGGGTTGAAAAATATCAAAATATATTCATATCATGCTATATTAGAAATTACAAAAACATCCAAGATGACCGTTCTGATGAAATCACATTGACATATTCTAAGCATGCATTTTTGGTCGATTTCTCGATTGGATCTTTAATGTCGCCATTTAAAATTTGCAATTTCAGAGAACTTTGGTCAACCTTAGTAGTATTGACACATTTCAACCGTCGCTCGGATGCTGCTGCGGCATAATTTTTGAGAGAAATAATAATTTAAAAGTCAGTGGGAGTCAACCCCACGTATGACCTTAAAGCCATGGATTTGCTCGTGCCATCTAAGCTATGTCGGTCCATATGTTTTACTCACAGCCTTTCTCTCGGTACTTGATTGTGCGCAACTAGCTTTACGATATAACAATGATGACTTGGTATGGAATTTAATTCCCTCGAAATAATTTACCTAAAATAGGCCCTCGTTAGTAAAACACAACGGCCTTTGAAGTATACCAGTGTTTCGAGCTACACGAATTATGCAATATGCAAGGTGACGATTGTAGTAAATAGCCATAACATTTACGTGCGATGAACCTTGCATGCTGACAGAATTACATTAAATACAACAGCATAAATTCACATTTCAAATTCCCCCTAATAAGATTCTAGTAGTACTCACCCGAAGTCCGGCAGCATCACTACTTGAGCTTAGTAAATAGTCATCCTGCATTATGTCGGCAATCACAGTCAGACCGTATTTACTCCCATAGTGTGTCGCTATACGTTGCGTCGAATTCTCGTTTTCGCGAGCATTAAAGGTGAAGCAAAGCCCAAAATCTGTTATTCGACTCGTAAACAATTCTTCGCACAGGTAAGGCTTGTTGTCCCAGCTACAGTTAACTAGTGTAGACTGAAGCGAATGAGATATGTATTTAATGTTATCTCTGACTTCTTCCGTCTTTTCGGAAAGGTTTGCCCATACTGGGTCGTCCCAATCTATGGTGTATGCCGAGCCAATGTCAGACATTGCCAGTAATATTTGTTTTGTTGCCTCGTCGGGGACAATGCTTTTTCGGAAGCGATTCAGATTGCACAACGTCACAGCCGGAAACAGCATGGTACCTCGCAACTCCATGGACTGTTTTGTTATGGTTGGGTAAGTCAGCAGCAGGGTCAACTGTGCTATGACAGTGTAGAGCACACCACCCAACATTCCCAGAAAAGCAAAGCACCAGAAACCCCTGAAATACAAGAATGAGAGCACGAAGTATCATTTTCCCCCCGCTATGGGTTTGCTGAACCAGGACACCAACACTATGGAGTGTTATACTACTTTTGTCATTGATGATGCCATTGATTGTCATTTTCACTGTTATGTACCACATAAGATGACCTTTAATTTGAACTTGAAATGCCAGTAATGGCAACCCAGTAAACGTCCATGCAAACTCCATAATAGATAAAGACCATTACAAACAATGAGCTTCGGTTGAATTGACAGCGCATAGACACATCAAAATAGGACAAACATTATAAATATCAGCAAAATTACAAGCGTCTGGTCCGTCATTCATGATTCAGCCGTCGTCCATTAAAGAATATCCGCGTCCATAATCAAAAGACGTATTCCATATAACAGTATTAGCACCAAATTCAAAAAGACAATCATAGTACACATAAACAGCGGTTAGTTTCCTACAAGAGAGAAGCGGTTAACAGTTGTCAATGATGCCGGCAGGACATCATGATTTTCCGAAAATATCAAATCCGTATCGCTGATCAGTATTCTTAATCCATAATATTCGTTGTAAAGTCGTCATCTAGAGAATGATGTATCTCAGTCACACTTTGATTGTGTCTGTTCATATGAGCACCATGAGGATCTTGAAGTACATGGTTCATATGGCCCCTAACCCCGGGATAAGCGGAATTAGACACAAGTTACTAAACCCAGCGCCACAGATCTTGCACGCACGTATTTTGCTATCAGCATGCGATATGTATCGCCAAATTTGAGAAACTTTTAGTGGAGGCACCTGGTGGTATAGCTCTGTTTTATAAGTTTCTGCAACAATGTTTTGTGACATTGATTAAATTCCTCCTAACACTGGATCTAGCACATGCTACTAGGCGAGATATGTATACGCCATATGCTGGTCCCACTGGAATATTACTGTCCAGAAAGGTATAGTTTATGATGTCGAAAATGTAATCATATCTTTTGTCATAAGTCGACGAGAGAGAAGGCCCGTTTCATTTTCATTGAGATATAGGTCTAAATAAAGATTGATATCTGAGACATATAACCGATATCTGAGACATATAACCGATATAAAGGTGAGCCGTTTAAATTCACCTGTTGGAGAAGGCAGAGTGCCTCTGAAACATTAGATAATACTTGTGGTACCCCCCGTCCCCAACATTTACCCAATTCACTTTCAAAAAAAGAGCAGACCATAAATGCCTGACAGGTGAATATACTAGAATATTCCTCATCCCAACTCTTAGTCCCGACCTCCACCCCCATAGGGCAGGAGACGCTTAATTCTTCTGTTAAATCATTGCCATTTGTTTTGAAGAAACATAGAGACCCTCTGCTTTTATTACATATTCAAAAACAATTACATGTTTATAGCATTATGTGACAAAAAAGGAAGTTTGATTTAAATGGCCCAAGCAGAAAACAAGGAAAATTTCACTGTGTATTCAGTGTCATTAGATGGTACACATATATATTTACAAGAAGTATGAAGTCACTCCCAATTTGTTTTTGCCGTAATCATGTTGATAGCTTCTCTCTACCTGATGCATAAATGCTGAAAAGGAAAAAAAGACATTCACCTATAAATGAACGTCCCTTAATTTCTTAAATGGTCCTTCAACCATTCATGGGATGCACGTTCACAGAAATGCAGCAAAGTTAGCAGAAAATCTGGGGAAAATATTTGGAGAACTATGCCAGGTATGTCTGAGCACCGAGATTCACCTCCTGAATATCTTTCATGTATGTTATAACATGGTCAAAATTACTGGCGGCGTCGGATCAATCATGTAAGTGTTCTGAAAGAGTTTAAAAGTCCTCCTGGCTCTCGAAATTATTGTATCATCTCGATTCATGTATCTAAGAAGGTTAAGGTCATTCCCCCCTCAAACAACGTTGATTTCTGTCATTATGCTAGAGTTATTTTCCCTTATTGAATATCTCAGCTTCATATTTCGCCTTTGCTGATAGGAGACGTTATCAGGGGAGAAAATGACATCGCGAAACACTGAGCGAATTTTATAGAACTCAAAAAAATATCTCATTGTGGGGTAACAGTGTTTGAAATGTCAGCACGGCTAACCAAATGTTTTTGTTTTTATTTTGGAGATAATTCAAGTCATTATCGTAGTTCTGCAGAGCAGCACCCAGGCTACCCACTGTGAAAAATGTAGAGTTTGTCACTGAATAAAGTGTTGACGCATGAACCACCTTAAACGGGCGTGAGGAACGTGTCATTCCGTTCGAGGAGTCCTCATGGACGCCTAACCACAAGCGTGATTGATCACAAAAACACCTTAACATTCAAGATTTTGTCATGATCTCTGGTTGTATGTCTCTGGATACAATGCAATCAGATTATCCGTCTGTGGGGTCATACACGATTTCGTGCCATATGACGTTATATTTTCCTATTACCAGTGCATGTTTTCGCTTATCTGAGGTGACAGCACGCATATGAGGCCCGGTAATATTCCAAGTTCAAATTAAAGGTCATACATGCAAATGTCCGATTTATGGTCCGTTGTGCGTATGATATTGTTATCGCCAAGTTGATGTTGGTAAAAGATAAAAGGAATAGAGAGATTTAACTGTGGCTAGGGAAGGGATATCATGATCCCCATGTAATAATTTATTATACCGAAGGAAACAATCCATGTCCAGGAAGAAATCTTCGTGGAGCATCCGATTTGTTGATAAATTATTTTGATGGTCTCATGGAAATATGGCTGCAATTCACAACTGCAGAGACAGACGACAACTCAATTGATGTTCTCCACTGAGAGATATATTTCCTTTAATGTGTGTAATATCCTAGTGATCCATGTCACGTCTCTGCAGCATCCATTTACAACATTGTAGAATGAGGTTTCGACTTTCATTTGACAGTAGATGGCAAATTTTATATTAGTTGCAAACTAATTCTCTGGGGTTTTTTTGTCCAGGCTTGGCAAGATCGGCGTAACCTTGTCGTGACGAGGACGGCAAGTGATTTTTATATGTAAACCTGCTCCATTAAAACCGGCTTGTATGGACGTGATGTATTTTATACTAAACTGTATACAAAAATCCATGATAGTATACAGGTCACCATTAATTTATGACCAATTATGCCCATGGAATTCATTGATATCTTTTTCACAGGCATTTAGTTGACCATACGTACATATTGAATGAATTCAGACGTTACTAGTAAATCATTATGTGCATCGTTAGATTGGTAATCCACCATGTAACTGATCACTATGTCACTTGACACTGCTTAGATATACACATATATAAAGGGTCAGCCAACTGACGGTCACATTAATTCCTAAAGATACGCAAAATGAATGGATCGAAAAATCGAATACACCTGGAAGTTTTCTTTTCCACCCCGAGTAGCTTATCGTCTTCAGAAGCGAATCTCACCAATTATTAGTATGTGTCTCACGTTAAGCTCAAATTCGCATCTGATGCCCACTGGATGCCGTGAAACTTTGTTAGAATAAGTTATTGTGTTGGGGAGAGCGACTTAATGCCCTCCGTGGATTTCCTGAGCTTTAATCCACCTCGCACACATATACATGTGCATTTCTTTCCTGCAGAGAGCATGTTCACATTTATACAAGTTTCACGTAGTATTATTATAATTTTAGTAATTGTGTCTGTTTCTCTGCTTGTTTGTTTGTCCGGCCGATGCGACCATAGTTTTGGTCGAAGTGTCATGAAACTTCCTTATTATTGTATTGGGGTCACTGTGGGTAAACTAATTGAAAAGAAGGCTTTGAAACTTTACCAGGATAAGTATGGGGTTAGGGAAATTGACATACGACCAACATAAATTAAAAAAAAATGGTAGGAAAGATGGGAAGTCAAAACGAGAAGTTAAAACGAGCAGTTAAAACGAGCATTTAACCTTTAAATATGAACTTTTTCTGTCGGAAGGGCACAATTTTGGTCGAAATGTCGTGGATAGCTGTGGGGTGACCTAAATCAAAAAGACATCAAGCAAGGCATTAAACGCCTATTGAGGGCTGGAAACTTTTAGTCGGAATGTTGAAAAACTGTTTGAGTATAGCTATACTGAAGGTTCGGGAGAGTGAATTGCAACCCAGATAAAAAAATGACATTTCACGCTCAAATGAATTACAAGCGTCTGGTCCGTCATTCATAATTCAGGCGTCGTCCATTAGAGAATATCCGCGTCCATAATCCAAAGACCTATTCCATATTCCATATAACAGTATCAGCACCAAAAAGACAATCATAGTATAATCATAGGCTTGTTTCCTGCAAGAGAGCTGTCCATGATTGTACCCGATGGGGCAGATCTTAACCACAGTCAAAATGACAACTACGGATGTAAGAAACTGTGTAAATCTAATTGTGAAATTGCTTCTCGATATTTAACCCAACACAACTATATTCTATATGTGCTCATAATAAGCGAAATGGTATCCAGTGTACCTACCTTCTGAAACAACCACGATCGGTCCCGTACGTATGTTTGATTCCATGGACAGACGAACTTTGGGTGAACTTTCCGAATAAACCGACTTTTTCTTTGTCACTAACAACGTTTGGCGGCAAGTCTTTCACCTCGTCGACCCATGTATTGAGCTTCTGCATTTTCAGCTGGTTGGGTTTATCTTCATAATTTTGGATCGCAGACATCGTGTTATGACAATACAGAGAGAGAATCAGGTTTCACATTCACCTCGTGAATCGAATATTAGAACTATCGATAATTCCAATAATTCAATACAAATATACCCACAAATATATGGCAACAAAAGAAGCCTCTCGATCGATTGTGTCTGATCTTATTGGTATCCCGGAATACTAATATTTCACACCAGCATGAATAAATTTCTCAAATAGAACTGTTAGGGCCGACTGTGTGATTAGTGGAGAGTGTTATATGTGAGTCGCGTTATTGAGCGCAGCGAATGTGCGTCGTCATCCATGGTGGCTCAGGCGGTTAATTTACCTGGGCATTAAATAAACATAATACCATTAGTAGAGTGCCTTTCCATATCAGATTTAGTTGTCAAATAAACTCTCCTACGACCAATACTTCATTAACACTCCATTACGTTGAATGGGGAAAAATGTTAACGTCATCGCCTCTCAAGAACAGTACAACATGATATGAGGGTAATGTCGATTTGTTGGCAACATATCCCACTTCATTATAATTCTATTATATATTATTATATTCTGCCTTTATATTCATCGCCAACCCAGCTAAAGATAAACTGTGAGCTTGGATCAGCTCCACATCTATTCTCCTGTCAATTAAACATTCGATACATTTCCACGTGCTGTTGAAATATAATCGCGTATCATCGAATCGAATTCAGGACAGGCATGAGGATTGATTGCAGGATCCATTATTGAATTCCCGACAGCAGCACAATAGTGATATTAGAACCGTATGCTGTTCCGAGGAGAAATCAATAGCGCTGCAAACTGAATTATGATATTTCCAAGTGACACCAGTGCAAAATAATCACGAGGACATGTATAATTTAATACGGCCTTTCATTACTGAATACGCCGTTCTGTTTTGTCATTATTCGTGCCTTACCAGTGAAAAGCGGAATTTGGTATATTCGAAAAACGGAATATAAATAAATATCAAAATAAAGGATACTCTTTTCGGTCTGCTGCCACATCCTAAACACAAGATACTTATCAATCTGATACTGCTAATGTGTAGATTATATCTTGAATTTTAAATAATAAAAAAAACATACGTTGGGGATAAAAGGCATATACGAGTAAATTTTAATTTCGAAATGACCTAGTATAGCCAATTTGGGGACAAATGAAGTCTAAATAGGTACCGTACATAAAACGGTTCTCGGAGATGATTTAAACAAGTAGCAATGACGAAATATAAAAACGGCAAACACCAGCCAGCTTGCGCACACAGAACAATTTGCTATACTGAGAGAAAAATACAGATTGCATCAGGCTATATATACAGATGGTTCTAAAGATAGTGAGCGAGTAGCGTGTGCTATTATTTCCAAACTAAAACCGGTCGACTTCTAGGTAAAGACGCGAAATTTCACTACCGAAGCCAAAATGTAAGCTTTAGAATGTACTGGGTCTACTAAAGAAGAAAATTATGTCATATTCTCAGATTCAGTGTTATGCCTTCAATCGAGTAAAAGTGGAGCTTCAGTTCATCCCAGCATCTGGACTATTCTTTAATTATTTAATCCCATATACGATTTCAGATCCTCTATCTGTGCTTATGTGAGAAAGAGGTTTCAATCTTTATGGGATGCTGTGGTTAATAAACTTCGCGACTTAAGCAAAAACTGTAGGCTATACTGATCTGATCAGGCCATGATCAGGCGATGTAGAATCGGCCACACACGATCAACCCACGAATATTTACTATATAAAACAGCCCCCTAATGTATCCCATAACACGAAGTTCTCACAGTGACACATAATTTGATCGACTGTATAGATTTCGAAATTGTAATAGGTTCTTTTTATCGAACAGCCGCTTTAGATGATCTACTTTAGTCGGTTAAAGAAGATTATATTGTAGCTGATTTGAGAGAAATCCGTTAGATTTTAATGTATGTACAGGTTTTTAATGACATGAATACAGAAAGGGGAACAATCCAGGTGCAAACGATCAAGATAGCGTCCGTGAGTTCATTAAAAACATTTCGCGGAAAACGTAGTCAAATAATAACTTTTAGATATTTCACGATTCGTGATGTGCATATGGCAGAGGCTTGGAGTGGCCACCTTCTCGTATGCACCAAACTCATCATGGCTTGGTCTACTTGGATTTAATGAAAAGAGGGATTTATTAATATAATACTGGCATTTTTTTTCTCAAAACCTGCATCACGGGAAAATTCAAACTGGCACTCATCAGGGGTCATTAGAAATTTGAAAGACCAAGACCAGAAAAGTATTGCATTTCACCTTCAGTACCATTCTCTAACATATTGAATTGCTGTTTTGCCAATAATTTCCAAAATAATTTATTGGACAAAAAAAAAGTTCGATAATTTTTTTCTGGCGATATGAGAGAGAGAGAGAAAGAGAGAGAGAGAAAGAGAAAATTACAGTTAACCTCGCGTTCGGCAATATTTCAGCTAAACATCGTCGGGCCTAGCGATATGAGAGAGAGAGAGAGAGAGAGAGAGAGAGAGAGAGAGAGAATTAAGGTTTAATGTCGCGTTCAGCAATATTTCAGCTATATAGCGACGATCAAACAAAATTCTAAGTATTCAAGTCACTAACTTAGCAATCCAACGCATTAAAACATACACACATTAAAACTTATGTAACAGCCCGACTTCTCTCAAATAACCCAAGATGCAATCCTCCCTGACCCGACTAAAAAGATCTTCCAAAGTAGTCGCTCGATAAAAAACATGTCTTACAATCTTAAAATCTATGCATTCGATAAGAATATGTTTCACCGTGAGATCATCATGGCATGGAACACACCTTGGGACTGGCTCTTTTTTTTAGTAAATGTCCGTGAGTTAATGGTGTATGGCCGATTCTACATCGCCAGATTATGGTTTGATCGAAACGTTTCTGGCTGTTCAGATGAGTATAGCCTACAGTTTTTTGAACTCATGAAGTTTGTTATTATTCACAGCATCCCATAAAGATTGAAACAGCCGTCTCACATAAGTACAGATAGAGGACCTGAAATCGCTATATGGGATTCCAACAGGATCAATCTCATCATCTAGGGCTGCCTTAGCCATCTTATCAGCCTCAGTATTACCTTTGATGCCAACGTGACTAGGCAACCAACATAACACAATATCAATCTGTTGATCAAATCTACAGCCATGTAGTTGTAGAATACTCAAGATAGTGGGATGAGTCGAAGTTCCACTTTTAATCGCTTGGAGGCATGAAAGTGAATCTGAGAATATGACATATTTTTTCCTTTTAGTGGAACCAATACCTTCTAAAGCCAACAATATAGCTTTTGCTTCTGCAGTGAATATCGAACTTTTACCTGGTAAAGTTTTGGAACTAAAGATAGTAGCACATACTACTCTCTCGCCATCTTTAGAACCATCTGTATAAATAGCCTGATGTGAAAACCAGAAAAAAAGAAATGTGTCCTCATGGGAGACTTGAATATTGACCTTTTTTAAGACATCTATACATGGACCATCTAAACAATTTTACGAAACTATGAAATCGTTTTATCTTTTTCCAAAAATTACTAAACCAACTCGTGTCAAATCACGTTCTGCGACCCTAATTGATCATATATTCACTAATTTCCATGAGGATGACCGTTGTTCTGGCATACTCCTGTCCGACATCTCTGATCATTTTCCAGTGTTCCATATCAGCCAATGTGACCATACCTTTACTACTAAAGAACAAAATATAGTATACCGTCTTATCAATTCGAATCAACAATGTTTATTTAAAGAAAAGCTAGAGAAAATTAATTGGAGCAATGTTACTGAGGAAGTTTTAAACGTAGATGAGGATATGGGTACTTTCATTGACAATTTTACCCCAATTTACGATGAGTGCTTCCCTGTCCGCACAAAATCTACTCCCAAACAAAAAATAAACAAACCTTGGATAACTCCCGGAGTTATTAAATCAATACACGAAAAAAACAAATTATATCGCCTACATTTAACCAATAAACAACCTGAAAATACTATGCAGTATAGGCTATATAGGAACAAACTGAACCATACACTGAGGCACGCCAAGAAAAAGTATTATGAAGATGAATTTAACAAACACAACAATAATATCAAAGAAACATGGAAGGTGATAAAAAACTTAATGGAACGCCGAAAACAAAATACCCTACCTAGCAATTTTATCATTAACGGAAACGAAACTACTAACTCATCGGAGATAGCTAACTATTTTAATGACTATTTCTGTTCAATCGCATCTGAACTAGCCACTAGAATACCTCCATCTCGGACTGATTTCAGAACCTTTTTTACATGGGATCATCCGGAGCAATTTCTCCTGAATCCCTGCACGCCTGACGAAATTAAAAGAGTTATCGCGGAGCTAAAGAATGGATCACCCGTTATAGACGGTTTCCGCATGTCACTTCTCAAGCCTGTCTCTAACATTTTAGCCAGTCTCCTGTCACATCTTCTAAATTTATCATTTGAACTAGGAACAATCCCGAACATCCTGAAGGTTGCCAAAATCACACCTGTATACAAATCTGAGGACAAAAACTTAGCCAGTAATTATAGACCCATATCTGTTCTTCCCTGTCTTAGTAAAATCTTCGAAAAATTAGTTGCTATTAGAATGACATTTTATTTGGAAGCATATGAAATTATCTCTCCCAGCCAATTTGGTTTCCGGGCTAGTCATTCCACCTGTGATGCAGTGTCCTCATTATACGATAAATTAATGCTAAAGAAGACAAAAAATTTACCGTCGCTATGTTTCTTGATTTATCTAAGGCATTTGATACGATCAATCATGATATACTGTTAGATAAACTTGAACATTATGGATTTCGTGGAATCGCTAACGACTGGTTTCGAAGCTATCTGTCATCCCGATCTCAACGCGTCTGTTACAACAATGTTCTATCTACTTCCAGAAACATAAAGTGTGGCGTGCCTCAGGGATCGATTCTTGGCCCTATTTTCTTCCTAATCTACATTAATGATATATGTAACGCATCTATCTGCCTAGATATTATTCTTTTCGCCGACGACACTAGCGCCATCTTATCCGACGCTAATCATGAACATTTAATCGAAACAATGTCAAACGAACTCATTAAACTTCACGACTGGTTCTCATGCAATTTATTGTCTCTCAATGTGAAGAAAACCAAATATATGCTAATCAAGCCAGCTAGATCTACTATTCATGTTTCACCTAAACTCATCATTGATGGCAATGAACATGAATGCGTCAACACATTCAAATATCTCGGAATCATCTTTAGCGACAACTTAACGTGGCAGTCACATATTGGATCATTATGCTCAAAATTATCTAGAAATATAGGTATTTTAAACAATATTAAAAATTGTGCAAACAGAAAGACCCTAATAATGTTATATTACTCATTATTCTACTCTTACGTCTCCTATTGCAGCATGGTCTGGGCCAACACATATCCGACACACCTCCAGCCATTAATTATTCTGCAAAAAAGGCTTATTCGCATTGTAACATCCAGTACCAGATTAGCACATACCGGAAACCTATTCCTGGAGCTAAATATTCTTCCTATACATACAATAAATAATTATCTTATTCTGATATTTGCGCACAAATTTTTCTATCATTCAGTCTTTCTTCCCTCCAGCTTGCAAAATTACTTCACTAAGCTATCTGCTATACACAACTATCCAACCAGACAGGCCAACCTTAATTTATATAGGCCGTTTTATAAATCACAACTCTCATTCTATTCTTGTAAAATAAAGGGACCCCGATTATGGAATTCACTACCCGTCAACCTTAAATCTTGCGCCTCCAAGTCTGTTTATAAATCTCGCCTAAAAAAAGTCCTGTTAAACAGTTTGTGACACGGTAACCTGGTATACGTAAACTCATTGTAACCGATGTCTTACTAGTTATTTATTTACTCTGTACTCTCCTGCAATCTGTGAGTATTCATCCGACCTTCTTTATCACTAGTTAAGCATGCTCGGTTGTCTATCCAGCGCGTCACGTCTATTTATGTAATTTTGCAACAACTAAATGTTCTCGTCCTAAGCATTGATTTCTCGGCAAATTTGCAATAGTGGTGCTTATATCTTATTCACCGCCTCTGTATATATAATGACATTTCCATGATTTGTATATAATTTTATTTCCACAAAAACTATATATAGTCCTGTCGCCGAAATTAGCCTATGTATATTCACTTGTTAATTCGGGATAGAACAAGCCCCCTGGGGTTTTATTCCCGCCAGATATGCGGCTAACTACTCATTCCTGTATATTCTGCATATCTGTTTTCTCTTGCTGTGTGGTGAATAAATATTCATTCATTCATTCATTCATTCATTGGTTTGATCGCAATTTCGTGATATATTGCAGTGATAGTTTAATTCTTCGAAGGAAATTCATCTGCTTCGACATATAAGCTTTCTTTAGGGGATGTTCTGAACGCTCCAAGACAAAGTCTTAGCCCTTGATGGAGAATAGGATCTAGCTTTGCCAAGTTTGACTTGCTTGCACCGTTGTAAACAATAGAGCCATAATCAAGTTTGGAACGAACAAGTGAAAGAATATAAATGGAGAAGTGTTTGCTGATCTCCTCCCCACTTATAGTTGGCAACTACCTTCAACAAATCAAGAGCTTTCGTGCACTTAACTTTCAAGCAATTTATATGCGATTTGAATCTTAGTCGGTGGTCAAACAATATTCCTAAGAATTTGACCTCTTTTACCACTTTGATCTCAGTTCCATCTAATGTTAGTACTGGATCTTTGTGCTGGAAATATTTTCTGCGAAAGTGTATACAATTTGTTTTAACTCTGGAGAATTTGAAGTCATTCATTAGACATCATTTCTGAATTCTAATCAGACAAAGTTATAATGTTCTCTCAATATTGTGTATGCTTTTTCCACTGCACGAAATGTTGAAATCGTCTACAAAGAGTGAACCTTCTATTGATTTATTCAAAACTTCCGCCAAGCCATTGATCGTGAAACTAAACAGAGTAGTAGACAAAATACTGCCCTTTGGGACACCCTGATCTTGGTCGAAATGATCAGATATGGTTGTACCCAACCGAACTTGGAATTGTCTATCATTCAAAAAGTTGGATATGTTAATGGATAAACGGTCTTTTAATCCCAAAGTATGAAGGTCCTTTAGAATCTCGCATTTCCATGTAGTATCATAGGCTTTTTCTAAATAAAAAAAGATGGAAACTACATGCTCATTCTTGGCGAAAGCATTCTTCACATAGGAATCTAATCTGACTAAATGGTCAATGGTACTTCTATTTTTACGGAAACCAGCTTGAATATTAGTAAGTTGATATGATACGTTTGATCGCAATTTTGTGAGATATTGCAGTGATATTGTAATTCTTCGAAGTTCTAAATGCAATTCATCTGCTTCGATATATAAGCTTTCTTTAGGGGATGTTCTGAACGCTTCAAGGCAAAGTCTTAGTCCTTGATGGAGAATAGGATCTAGCTTTGCCAAGTTTTGACTTGCTTGCACCATTGTAAACAATAGACCCATACTCAAGTTTGGAACGAACAAGTGACCGATATAAATGGAGAAGTGTTTGCTGATCTCCACCCCACTTATATTTGGCAACTACCTTCAACAAATCAAGAGCTTTCGTGCACTTAGCTTTCAAGCAATTTATATGCGATTTTAATGTTAATCGGTGGTCAAACAACATTCCTAAGAATTTGATCTCTTTTACCACTTTGATCTCAGTTCCATCTAATGTTAGTACTGGATCTTTGTGCTGGAAATATTTTCTGCAAAAGTGTATACAATTTATTTTAACTCTGGAGAATTTGAAGCCATTTTCTACACACAATTTCTGAATTCTATTCAGGCAAAGTTGTAATGTTCTCTCAATATTGTGTATACTTTTTCCACTGCACGAAATGTTGAAATCGTCTACAAAGAGTGAACCTTCTATTGATTTATTCAAAACTTCCGCCAAGCCATTGATCGTGATCCTAGTAGACAAAATACTGTCCTGTGGGACACCCTGATCTTGGTCGAAATGATCAGATATGGTTGTACCCAACCGAACTTGGAATTGTCTATCATTCAAAAAGTTGGATATGAAAATGGGTAAACGGCCGTTTAATCCCATAGTATGAAGGTCTTTTAGAATCCCGTATTTTCATGTAGTATCATAGGCTTTTTCTAAATAAAAAAAAATGGAAACTACATGTTCATTCTTGGCGAAAACATTCTTCACATAGGAATCTAATCTGACTAAATGGTCAATGGTACTTCTATATTTACGGAAACCAGCTTGACTATCAGTAAGTTGATATGAGTATAAGACGTCAGCATGGCGCCTAACTTGGATTCTGTTACATTTTCTGTTAGACCTTGACACAAAGAAGCGAGGACATTTTCAGTCGCCTAGCCTCCGGTATAACGAAAATCAATGAAAAAATCCGGGAAAATTTTCTGTCGGTATGCAGAGTTCAATCTGTAAAAATGTCATCGTGTGTTCATAAACCCATTTGAAATGAGTTAAATCATCTGAATACACCTTGATGATATAGAAACACGTGTTAATTATATTAACTTTTGGGCTTTCTGGGATCTGTCCAGGCCTGGGGGGGGGGCGAAATGGCCCCCCTAATATTTTTTTTTACCCCTCCAGCTAGGGGGCTGAGACTTACCACACTATACCCTTGGGGCATAAAATGTAAAAAAAATCAAAGATGACCGCTTTGATGACGTCACAGCGACGTCGATTTCACAAACGTCAATTTATGGTCGATTTTTCGGTCAGATTTTCCGAATTTTTTTATTTAAGCAATTTCTCCTCAAAACTGTATGATAAATTATTAAATAGTTTTTGTCCACTTTTCGTCGCGAAAATATGACAAAAACATCACTTTTTTGGTACCCCGCGTGGCCGCCACCTTGAATTTACCCATGATCCCCTCAGGGGCTCAGGGGGTATGCAAATAGGCTCAAAGTGAACCCAAACTATAAAGTCCCAGAGTTTCAGCTCTCCATTTTTTGTTCTGAAGAAAGTTTGGTAGGGGGGGCATTTTGCACCCCCCCCTCCCAGGCCTAGTAGGGTTAATAACACTGTCACGCCCACAGTGCTTGTATAAATTGCAAGCATACACATGTATCCAATGAAATTATCCTGTTGTACACGTGCATTATCAAAGATCACTGATTCCGAGATAATCGTCCAATGAGAATGCAGAATTATCCCAGAATTCGAGATAATTACCGCGGTCCCCGATATAATTTTTCCATGAGAATGCAGGATTATCTCAGACCCCGAAATAATCGTCCACTGGGAATGCAGAACTATCTCGAACCCTGAGATAATTGTCCAGTGAAAATGCAGGATTATTTCGGATCCGATATAATAAACCAATGAAATCTCCGTATTACTGTGTGTCATTTTCTTCTCCAGTTGAAGAGAGTAGCTATATTATCCAACAACTTTATGCATACTAAGATAAATTCTACACAAGAAATCGACTCGGCGTTGACTCAAGGAATGGCATTATAAATGAATAAAAATTAAATTCCTTTGAGTGTGGATTAAAAGATCGAATAACATCCAAACATCAAGGATATGATGAATAATTCTCAAAATTTAGAAAGTCTGTTTACTTCAGCTCTCCATAGACGTTAAAACTATAACATTATTTTATGCTCCTGGTAAAAACACAAACTTCCCCGCCTTTTGCGTTGTAATTTTTTCATGTATATAGCGAGATTCTGCTGGTGGATGTTTCTTCTCCGAGGCCCGCCCCCCTGTACAGACCTTTTGGTCTTTGATATATGTTGGCATTGTGGGAAGTTGATGCTACATGTAGGTCGACATCCGGCCTTACAGACTAGTCTTTTGTGCTAAATGCGGTCATTTTCATCTGACGACGATACAGCTCACCAATCCCCAGTGTACGAGTAGCCACAGCGACACAGCTCACCAATTACCAATATACGAGATGTCAGAGCATTTTCATCATAGCTCTCTGCTTATGCCGGTGCTGGAAGCCGTGTGGTCATGTCATCCAAGTTAGATCGTTAGATTCGTGGTATGTGCTTTAGAATAGGTTAGCCAGAAGACTATACTGTGAAGTCATGTGGCTCTGTTAGTATGTCGGTACCTCTTCTCACTTCCCTTATATGCGTTGTAAGTTGTGCTCATGGTGCTTGTGCTGGAGAAAGTCCAATGTTCAGTCATAGAAAGGGTTGCAAGGTCGTGACAGGCTGGAGAACACCATATGTTCATATGGAAATTTTCTTCCAAACCCGAAGGAAAGATTTGGAAAACATTGGAAAAATCAAGACACTAGGCGTCTAAATTCAGGTCACCATTTGACCTGGGTGGCATTGTGGGATGCAAAACATTGCTGCAGAAACTTATAAAACAAGGCTACACCACCAAGCGCCTCCACTCAAAGTTTCTCAAATTTGGCGATACCTATCGCATGCTGATAGCAAAATACGAGTGTAGCGTGCAAGATCTATGGTGTAACGTTTCGTAACTTGTGTCTAATTCCGCTTAACCCGGGGCTAGGGGCCGTATGAACCCATGTACTTCAAGATCCTCATGGTACTCATATGAATAGTCACAATCAAAGCGTGACTGAGATGCATCATTCTTTAGATGACTTTACAACGAATATTATGCATTAAGAATACTGATCAGTGATACGGATTTGATATTTTTGGAACATCAAGATGTCTTGTCGGCATCATTGAAAACTGTTGACCGCTTCTCTTTTGCAGGAAACAAACCTATGTTTATGTATACTATGATTGTCTTTTTGAATTTGGTGCTAATACTGTTATATGGAATAGGTCTTTGGATTATGGACGCTGGTATTCTCTAATGGACGACGGCTGAATTATGAATGACGGACCAGACGCTTGTAACCTAGAATCCGGATCCCATTTTTATTCAAATACTCAACCCCAGACAAAAATTTTAATCAGTCCTGCTTATTCGAGGTAACCTGCATGCCACTCATTTACATTTCAAATGTTTCCTGGGGACTACAGTCATTGCACTTGATTTGGTGGTTAACATGACTATTTAAAATATTCAAGCATACAAAAAAAACATTTTGGAGAACTCACTCATATTTTCAAAATATTTTCCATTG
The DNA here is from genome assembly GCA_036873755.1 of Hanleya hanleyi. Classification (NCBI taxonomy): domain Eukaryota; kingdom Metazoa; phylum Mollusca; class Polyplacophora; order Lepidopleurida; family Hanleyidae; genus Hanleya; species Hanleya hanleyi. Next base: position 111,641 of record JAVTVY010032793.1, read on the forward strand.
TATTTTAAATCCTAAATAGCTTCGTTATTTAATATTCTTATAAAAATGTTGTGCTTCCTTATATCTATTGGCCCTGGCCGAAACATTTCTTGGAAATACGTTATAGTATTGCTGAATTGCTCAATATTATATTTTATCATATGTTGTCTGTCTAAATGGGTGCCATAACATTAAGAGTTTAAAATGTATTGAACATTTTATTTACTATCTTTTAGCTACTATTTATTGCTAATGAACATCAAGATGTATTTTTTGCCCCCGAGAAGGAGGCGAACTTAATCGGGTCTGTCCGTCCGTTTGTCCGTATTTCCGTTAGTCTGTCAAACTTCGTTTCTGAACTTCTAAAAAAAATTTTAATCAATTCTTTACAAATTTTGTAGGTGGGTACATTGCCGCAAAACCTTACTTGAGATATTAATGCACGGCGATCTGTCCACAGGTGGCACCACCTGGTGGGCCAAGTTAAAATTTCATTTCCAGACAATAACGTCTGAAAACCTGAACGGATTCTTTCCAGATTTGGTATGTTGTTATCTTGACTCAATATTATACTTAGAATTTTCATGCCGATACTCCTGTTGGTTTGGTCTGTCTTGTGACCATGCCAAATTTTCTGTTCAGGGGTAAGTTGGAAATTGTGGGTACCTTGCCACAAATCTCGCTTGGGATTGCTTTCCGTAGATACTGAAAATACTGATTTGGCTTTGCCAAATCAGTAGTTTCAACGTCGAGGGAGTTCAACCGCTCGGGGTTTCATTTAATTTCAAGCGCCATAACGATGTAGTTATTATTTTGATTAATTTATTTAGAATCCTGTATCCTTCTCGCCGGGATGAAAATACATTGATGAAATGCAATGCAACTACGACAAATTATAGGGGAGCTCACTTCGAAAGTCAAATTCATGCACAAATAATACATGTATGCAGCCATCATTTCATAAGAGAGAGAATTATGGTTTAACACCGCGTTCAGCAATATTTCAGCTATATAGCGACGATCAAACCAAATTCTGAGTACTCTATAACTTAGTAATCCAACACATTAAAACATACACACATCAAAACTTATCCAACAACCGATTTCTCTCATATAACCCAAGACACAGTCCTGCCTCACCCGACCAGAAAGATCTTCCAAAGTAGTCACTCGATAAAAAGAATCTCTTAGAATCTTAAAATCTAAACAGTCGATAAGAATATGTTTCACTATGAGATCTTCTTGGCATGGAATACACCTTGGGACTGAACATTTTTTTAGTAAGTGTTTGTGAGTTAATCGTATATGACCGATTCTACTTCGCCTGATCATGCCTTGAGCGAAACGTTTCTGGCTGTTCAGATGAATATAGCTTGTTATTATTCACAGCATCCCATAAAGATTGAAACAGCCCTCTTCATAAATACAGATAGAGGTCTGAAATCGCTATATTTGATTCCAACAGGATCAACCTCATCATCTAGGGCTGCCTTAGCCATTCTATCAGCCTAAGTACTACCTTTGATGCCAACGTGACTAGGCAACCAACAAAACACAATAGCAATCTGTTGATCAAATCTACAGTCATATAATTGTAAAATATTCAGGATGGTGGGCGGAGTCGAAGTTCCACTTCTAATCGCTTGAAGGCATGACAGCGAATCTGAGAATATGACATATTGTAATTAGTTCCAAGATAACCATTGTTGAAAATTTATTCAGTTGGATAATTTTACACATGAATACCAATTATGGGGCTGTGATTGAACGTTATTATTAAAGACGCTGAACAACTGTTTACTGCGATTATATTGGATGACAGATAGAATGGCTCATACTTCAGCCATATCGATTCGATCTCGAAGCGATTGCAATGATATCGGGCATGATCCAGAATGTATCGTACTACATTAGTACCGACCAGATTAAAGGTTCACCTAACGGGCTCATCTAACACGCTAACGCGCTTCAAATTAATGCGCTCAGTGGGAGGCCTAACACGCTCCCGAACGCACTCGAAAATTCCTAACGTACGTCTAACGGTCTGCTAACGTTCTCTTTATTCTACGTAACGCGCTCGGACAATGGGCAGGTCGAGCAGCTGCCAGACGCGACAGCGGGGGTCGGTAACGTGCTCTTTGTTCAACCTAACGCCGTCGGAGAAATTGACATGCTGGTTATACTAACGTGCGCTTTGTCCGACCTAACACACTCGCGGGACGAATATGACCAGCCAAACCACTGAGGCATACATCTACGTAAACTGGAAATAGGAAATGATATAATTAGTTTTGCATCTTCATTTCAATGGCGATGACAAGCTAATAAATTTGATTGCATCGACACTAAAAATAATTGCCCCCGAACTAGAATTACTGATATATCCGAAACATCAAGATATATCTTATAATGTCGGGTTTGTACCTATTCGCTCTGCGAGCGCGTTACGTTGGACAAAGAGCACGTTAGTGTAATAGTCACGACAATTATCCTACAGCGTTAGGTTGAACAAAGAGCACGTTAATAACGCATATGGCTTGTCAAAATGAACTAAAATAATGTCCCGGGACACAATGTCTATTTTTATATGTTTCTTTTGAGGAAATATGTCATACCGGAGTTGCGAATAAGGACAAAAATATGCTAGCTAGGTTATTAGATAGTAGCCGGACATTATCGGATATTTATGCAGAGCTTATCAGCTACTCGGTCTGCCATTTACATGATGACAGTTTACCTTGGTATATTTTCTCAAACCTGATCGCCTCGTATCCATGTATCGTGTGCAGGTTTATGAATGAATGATGTTGATCCTTCCTAAAATATGATCATGACAAGATAATAGGTATGACTTAACAAGGCGATCAGAGTCATAACCAAACTCGTGTGTCGGATGTGCTCAGGTAATTTTGCAAGATCATTACCATTGTTTCTGATGATGAGGTAAATAGATGCGGCCCATATATAATGAAAATGTTTTCGCCATTTCATATTAATAGTAGCCACAGCTCTTTGTGCTCTTTGTTAAACATAACGCACTCGGACAAACTGGCATGCAGGTTACTGTAACGTGCAATTTATTTGACATAACGCCATCGCAGAATGTTGTCAGGCAAATCATTGAGGCATACATATCCCTATCCTATAATATAGAAAATGCTAGAATTAATTAGTTCGTTGTCCTCGTTTCAATAAAGATGACAGACAAATAAATTCGATTACAGTCGAAACCGAATATAAATCCAGTCGAACTGGAGTTACTGGTAGTATCCGATACATGAATATATACATCATCATGTCGAGTTTGTCTATACATTCGCTCTGCGAGTCTGTTACGTTGGACAAAGGGCGAGATAGTGTAATCATCACAACACCCATTCGAGAGCGTTAGATTGAACAAAGAGAAGATTAATAACCTAATTGACTCGACAGAGTGAACGGAAACAATGTCTCAGGACACAAGGTATATTTTCGTTTGTTTCGGTTGGGAAAATATGCCGTACATGAGTTGCAAATAAAGCAAAAAATATCCTAGCTAGGTTATTAGATAGGAGCCGGACATTATCGGCATATCCAGCGTTACGCAGTTATGGCGCGGTCCGATGAAGCAATGCAGAATATAAAGGAATCGTCTAAAAGCTAGGTTGAGAAGTTACGCAATTAGGTGAGAAAAGAAGAAAGCATTTCTTCATGGAGTTACGCCGACAAAGCGGGGAACATTGCTGACAAAGTTGCACAGTTACGGTCTCAGAAAAAGACACGGCGAACAAAATTGTGTTGAAGCCATTTTAGCACCAGAATTGAATTGAAAATCACACAAATTTGGGTTACAATCAACACCGATGTGTGTTAAATCAACTAGATGTTGTGTTGCTATATGGAATTCAACACAAAATCATGTTCAACACAAAACATTTTGTGTTGAAGCCATTTAGCACAACATTTTGTTAAAACAACACAATTATTTTCTCAGTGCAGGTCTATAGAATTTACGCTGTCAGAAAAAAGAGAGACCGATATAGCTGGAGTTACACAGTTACACTGAGAAAAAGATAAAGGATCTTACGAAGTAATTACGCATTTACCCTTGAGTGAAATGAACTGGTCCATCACTGGAGTTACGCAGTTACATGTAAGCTGAGACAAATGATCTCTCGAAGTTAGGCAGTTACGCTGAACAAAAATAAAATAAAGCACTTCTCGCCAATCTGTTTGTTAGAATTTGAGTTACGCGGATTGAATTTCATCGATATTGGGAAGTAAATTTTGATTGTCAACGAGAATCGAGCCCAAGGCCCTTCGAATGTGTATGTTTTGTATGTAATGACTATGCTTTGTCATAACGTACTATGAATCCAAAAATCAAAATACGGAACTGAAATATCAGGTAAGGGAGGAATTAGTCGATGAAAGTGTATGGGCAAATACATAGAAACGAACAGAAAGAAAACTTGGGGGTGGGAGCGCACCCAGTTCAGCCAGCAAATGAGAGCTCGACCTTGCTTAACTTTATAAATCATTCACGTCATTGAACGCTGAAAATTAAAAGTATATATTTTCATTCATATATTTTAGTTTAATCATAATACTTGCTATAGTTATATTGAGTTAGAATGACGGCGAAGGCACGAAGCGTATTATCCACGTTTTTGCAAGGTACTGGTTCAACTGAACGAAATGAAATCAATTATAATAGTGCTAGCCTGGTAATTGACATGTGGAGTAAGATAAGAAACGATAAAGAATTGTTTGATTCTTCTCGCATCTTTAATCCGACGAGGAAATACATAGACTGCTCTGAATCCAGTGCATTTCGCCCAGTGGACATTTCCCCCATCGGACATTTCCCCCATGGATATTTCCCCCAGTGGGCATTTCCCTCAGTGGACATTTCTCCCAGTGGACATTTCCCCCACCCTATATTTTTAGGTTATTTTGAACATAGTTTTTAAATAAGTCAGCAAAAACAATTTTTTGTATTTTTTTATTCATATAAAAAGGATATATGGATTTCCACATAGATAAGATAATTTTATTGCTATTGTTATGCCCATAGGGCTAAAAAGCAGATACTTGAACATACATCAAAATACACATGTAGACAATACACATGACAGGCAGAAATTTACACATATTTGACAAGACATTTATATTACATTTACATAGACACCATTGATGGTAAATGAATACACACACAAAAGAAGCCATACATGTATGTATGACATAAACAAGAACCAACCATACATATGTTTTACGATAAATGAGTCAAATGGGGATAACATATTATACATATACAGTATAGCAGTTTTATACAGTCATATAGCACATTTAAAAACTATATATCACATATTTTTACAATAAGTTTTAAAAATAACATAATATTCATATACGTGGTATACATTTTAGCATTTTAAGAAAACATATCACATAGTGGTAAAATAAAAGATGTATTTTTAAACAATATGATTTTGTTCTATTTTTTATCTGTTTTCACTTCAGTTCAGTTTTATGTTCATCAAATGGCTTCATGACACCGACGTACGAACAGGTAATGTTACGCTATATACCATGTATACATCTTTTATATTGTTTTAAAATGTGCTATTAGACTGTATAATACCGATATATACTGTGTATATGTATAATATCTTATCACATTGTGACTCATTTATCGTAAAACATATGTGGAAATCCTTATCTACAGAAAAAATTGTTTTATTGCCAAATTATTTAAAAACCATGTTCAAAATAACCTAAAAATATAGGGTGGGGGAAATGTCCATTGGGGGAAAAGCCCACTGGGGGGATGTCCATGGGGAAAATGTCCGCTGGAGGAAATGTCCACTGGCGGAAATGTCCGTACACCGACTGCTCTGAGATATCTTTACCTTTGCTGAAGTTTGTAGGATTCGACATATCGATTAGACTTAGAGAATAGCTCTGTGAATGTTCCAACGTATAGCTCATTGGATTGAGTTCACTTGGAACATCAACTATATCTCATTTGCATACTACATGTATGCCTAAATATCATATTTACATTTCAAACTCCAGTATCTCTGAAACCACGCGGAATCTACATAGGATAAACAGAATCTTACTGAGAATCATGAGCCCCTTTTCTCTCTCTTGAAAGTGAACCCAGATCATTTGGATCATAATCAGCTAATAAATATAAAGATTGTACCGTTACCGTTTTCTATTGTTCTATTAATAACAGAAAGTGACTAAAATCAACGAAAACAGCGTGAATGTCGAGCTGGATAAGAAATATAAGTTAAAACGAGGCCCGATCGCAAAGTACAGCGGCAGAAAGAGAAATAGGATTCGACATATCGATAATATAAGTCCATGACATTATCCCCCGACGACAGTTTCCCCAGCCACAATTTCCCCACCGACATTTCCCCCCCACGGCAGTATCCCCACACGACATTTCCCCCACCCTAATATTCTGTGCTGTAATAATTGGATCTGCCGACAACCACAGTCGCGGTCTGCCGACAATCCCAGTCGTACTCATTCCCCCACCTTGATTTTTTTTAAGTTTACACGCTGGAAAGTTCCAGGAATTCAAGGGAGATTACTTTTTAGTTGAACATCGGAAGAGGAGCAGTAAGATGAAGACATTTGTATGAAGAGATGTTCATATACACACCCACTTTCTCGAGGTGTTCTGACGATTTAGACAGACCTGAACCTTCAAACAATATATAAAAAAAATCTACTCAAAAGTATTGATTACCCACTGTATAGTCACAAACTATAGATAGCCTTGCCGGAAATTGACCAAATAACACTTGAATTCAAATTTGATGTGATCGGTACAGGCATACATAAGACCATGCCAAGAAATAAATAACAGACAGAAAACAGAACATAACAACGTGACAACAATAATATCGTTAAATTATATATTGTTAATATTTATCATGCCTGAAAAGAAGGCACGTTTGCATACATCTATCGATGTTCAACTAAAAAGTAATCTCCCTGTCCCTCTCCTACGTGCCATTCTCATGGCATCAGATTGTATATCCCCTATTGTCATATATATCCTCACATGTCAAAGTGGGGCAAATTGCGTCGCGCAGCTTTCCTGTGCATGGCTCTAGCCCAATCAACAGCCACCGTTACTAAATGAAGCGAACCTGTTGAGACTGCCGAATGGGGCCGATGATTTCCGAAAAGGTCAGCGTAACTTCGGCGAGCCAATCAACATAGGCGTTGTATATCGACGTATTTCTCGTCCACCTCCTTCATTGATTGTTTTTATTACTTGCTTGTTGCACATAAATACCTAATAATATATACTTCGCTGAAGTTCAGATGAGTAATTTTGGCTGAATAATTTTTCGATATTATATTTTGTGTTGACTTTGATCTGTATTGTGTTACCCTCCGTCACTGAGTTCAAAAGACCGGCGACATGAAACAGATATTCGAAACACACGGCCATGAAATAATTTTCTGAAAAACGCACGCTTGTTGATTGCCTGGTCACATCTGTCACATGCTTGATCCATTTTCCAAGGTCATTATCAATTAATGCTTACAATAGCTCTCAGCGTGAATCAGAATGCCCGCCCGTTAAATGTTGTTTACAATACCTGACGTAGTCAGCGGGAAAATATAACATGCTCTCTCATTGGCTTGGCGTACAAGACGCAATGCGGCTGCGCGCCAGGCATTTGCATACGGGTGAAGTCAGTCTGTTTACCGACGGATTGAAGGTTACAAACTCTGACGTTGGGAGAATGCTACTTGCAAACTTAAAAAAAATCAAAGTGGGAAAATGACCGCGACCGTGATTGTCGACAACTCGAATTATTACAGCACGTGATATTAGGGTGGGGGAAACCTCATACTGTCGTGGAAGAAAATGTCGGTGGGGAAACTGTCGCTGGAGAAACTGTCGTCGGGGGATAATGTCGGTATTCCTTCACAAATATTCGAGTGGATGGAAAACCGCCAGATAACCAATCCCAGGCATTTTTGTCAAGTCACTATTACTGCAAGAAACGAACTTTTTAGTCAATAACAGAATAGTGGATGAAAACTGTCGCTTTTTTGTTTTGTGTATCGTGTATTGCCCCCATTTACTGACAGTTTGTGTCCAATTTTAATATCACCCAAGAATCTACATTACAATTTGCTAAACTGTGATATACTCAGTGTTATTTTAAATAAAATTGAATATTGACAGAGTACATGAGTATTTTATCGATGAAAGTGGACAAATGTAGCGAAACGAAAATAAAATGTAACATTCTTGCTTTCAAGAGCACATCGTTATGTCAGCAGATCCGTCTCAATAACTTTATCAACTTGTATTTATCAGTCTATTACGTTTTCATTCATATATATATTGAGTTCCAGATTAAGGCCAGGACTTCCTGGCCCAGTCCGGTTCTTGGCTCTCCTTTTGTTCTATGTACCTAACGCGCTCGGAATATATAGTGAATAGCCAGTGGGTAGTGCAGTTGGCATGGTTGCAGTTTTCACAGGACTGAAAAGGATTTGAGCAGGTAGACCAACAGAAAACTACATAAAGTATAGGTCCGTGTAAAGCTTAACATTTCAATTTTCACCAGCAACACCAGTATTAATTTTATTTTATTTTATATATTTATTTTTTTGGCACTGACGCCTCGTGATACGAGCGGGCATTTGGAACTGACGAACGGAAATCTACGAATCTGCCACCCGAAATCTCCGAGAATTTGAGAATGATGACCCCCGTCCGGTTCTTTAATTTTCATATGAAAAGGTTGGACAGTCTATTTTCATATTTTGCTTAAAAAATCATTTGTTATATTTTGTTATCAACGACATATTAAAAAGTAAAAAATAATAAAAGTTTGCAAAGTCTGAACATATTGCACAGTCTAAAAAAAAAATCGATTTGTTTTATTAAGGTCGTTAAGCCTTTGTCGGGAGGGACGCGAATAGGTGCGAAATGGGCAAAGCACAGGACAATTTCAGAATGCGTCATAGGTGTGAAATGATCAATGAGCTAAAGTACACAGGAAAATATGACACTTCCACTGACATAGTCCATGAATAGGTTGTTTGCTGTGTTGTTCTCGGTAAACCCTTTGTCGGAAGGCACGCGAATATAATAATTTCAGTGCATATGCGCAAAACTTCGAGTAAAGAACAAGAGAGGATATGAATTAAATAGACTGATATGATATGGAGAACGCATTCTCAAATCTTTATTTTTCAGCGGGATTAAGAGCGTTCCATATAACTTATGAAAATTATGAACAAATTCCAAACGAGCCGCCATTACTCGAATAAGTTTTCCAGTAAAAATGTTTAACGACACTCTGAGAGAAACGAGACTGGAGCGCATCATGCCTCCAGCTTGTGTCGAGCGTCGTAATTGGCCAGCCTTCTTTCTGTACGCGCATTCCATTTGTCGGATAACGAGCTCGTCATCTGGCACAGGTTTTAAAGAGTATTATATAATTGAGTAAATTTTTATAAAAGGTACACCATAAATCAGCGGTCAGTACATCTCGTACTGGGAGGGGGCGGGAGGGGCTGCTTGTGACGTAATTTTGACTTCACATTGCCTTGTGCTCTGTGGGGCGTGACTACCTTTAATCAACCAATTGGATGAAGCCCCGGGAGAATTTCTAGTACATGTACATTAGCAGACCAAACTGTATTGTCTGAAACATCCCGGGCGCCGTAAACCATAACGGCCCAATGATTGTAACACATTCATGTTGAGCGACTACTGGTGACGACATTGCGATTTATGCAAGCTGGATCCCAACAAATCCTCTAGTTCGTGTATAACGATTTCAGGATTTATAATTAACGTCTATTATGGAAAAGAAATGATACGTGCACGATATGATAAAAACTCCACTTTATCAGAAGAAATATATGCGTGTGAGCCAGAGCTTGTCACTAGATAGACCGCACTGCGGTGGCCTAATGGTTAGAGCGTAAGCGGTAAAGTACTGGGATCAATCCCAGGCCGGGTCATACCGAAGACTTGAAAAATGGAACTTGTTGCTTCCCCGCTTACGCTCAGCTTTAAGAGGATAGAACAAGGACTGGTTCGCTCAGTGTCAGTATAATGTGACTGAGTGGGGTGTCATGTTTGCCTACGGCATGATATTTCAGTGGGACAGCACTATAAAATGGCAGCATTAGATCTGCTCTGTTACAAGTAGGTGCAAAAAAGTTTATATACACCGCTACCAGAAAATTAAAAATGGAAGTACAATTAGAGCTACCACTCAGTCATTCACGATCAAGTTGATTCGATATGTTTGCTCTGCTGAACACCATGATCTTAAGACGAAAATATCAGCAAAGTAATGGACATAGCGCCAGGTCTTATCACTATAAGCATAATGGCGTTTACACAGAATTACTCTGACATATTTTTGGGAATATATGAAAGAGAGAACCCACCAGCAGTCCCTCCAGAATGCGGCGTAGGTGTGAAATGATCAGTGGAACAAAAACAAATCACATGCCCGCCGACATAATCACCAAACATGTAGTTTCCACTCGAGAGAAGGAAAACATATTCCAAACGAGCCGCCATTACTTGAATAAGTATTCAGTTAAAATTATTAACGACAATCTGAGAGAAAGGAGACTAGAGCGCATCATGTCTGAAGCTTGTGTCGAGCGCCGTGATTGGCAAAAACAAAAAATACTAATTTTTCCCCCTATTTATTTCTCTGATTATTACTGTTTCGAATCAAAATATTTTTTTTCATGAAATTTAATAATTACCCCCCGAAAAAATGTTTCTTTTTTAATATAATTATTTCGTGCCAAATTGTTTGTGCCATACTTGTTAAAATTCTCCTTTACATGTATTTCTCTGATATTCCCCAGTAAAAAGAGTTGTGGGTTGGTGTCCACTTTTCGAATAAGCCCACTGGGATCTTGTCCATACGGGCGCCAAGCCTATTGAACTCCTGTCCTTAAGGGCTCCTGTCCTGTGTCTCTTTATAGCGTCCTATAGCGTATTATTATGAGTGCCCATTATGAGTAAACTTATCAGTTACAACATAATATTATGACTGAACCCACAAGAAACGTAGAGCGTAGTACATTGGTAAGAGCAAGTAGGTAGGTTAAGTATGAGAAAATACCAATCATACAAATATGCAGCACAAAATATACAGTAACAAGCGCCTTTATCCATTCTCGTCCATTTATTTTCAAAAAATAAATCACGCACGAAAATATATTCTTGAATTATTTATTACATTTCTTGAAAATATTGTTCAATATAACTCGCTCGAAGAGCCTACGAGACAGTTAAATTAGCGATCGAACGCACTCTTTGTTCACAGCTAACCTGCTTGTAACGCTCTTCTAACGCATTCTATGGCCGCGTTAGCAGGTTACTAACGAGCATGCTGTGAATCGTAACGTGCTCGGACTTAATCCCTAATGCGTTAGGTAGAACCTTTAATCTGGTCGGTACTAAACCGGGACGACAAATCGCTGGAGATAAACGAGACCTATCAAGACGAAATATTTATCGATAGTACTCGGTTATGGAGAAATCCATCTCGGCCAATTGGACGTGACTCCGTAATTCTTCAATCAAACAAGATCGTACATGGAGGCGGTAATCTCAGAACCAATATTGTGATCTCTGCTCTGCAACCTATCCCTGCTCAGTCGGAAAAACTTAGTAGAAAAAATATTGTAACGGATATCTATAACCGTCTTGGAAATTACAAGCGTCTAATCCGTCATTCATAATCCAGCCGTCGTCCATTAGAGAATATCCGCGTCCATAATCCAAAGATCTATTCCATTTTCCATATAACAGTATTAGCACCAAATTCAAAAAGACAATCATAGTATACATAAACATAGGCTTGTTTCCTGCAAGAGAGAAGCGGTCAACAGTTTTCAATGATGCCGGCAAGACATCATGATGTTCCAAAAATATCAAATCCGTATCGCTGATCAGTATTCTTAATCCATAATATTCGTTATAGAGTCGTCATCTAAAAAATGATGTATCTCAGTCACGCTTTGATTGTGACTATTCATATGAGTATCATGAGGATCTTGAAGTACATGGGTTCATACGACCCCTAGTCCCGGGTTAAGCGGAATTAGACACAAGTTACGAAACGTAGCGCCATAGATCTTGCACGCTACGTTCGTATTTTGCTATCAGCATGCGATATGTATCGCCAAATTTGAGAAACTTTGAGTGTAGGCGCTTGGTGGAATAGCCCTGTTTTTTAAGTTTCTGCGCCAATGTTTTGTGACGCTGATTAAAATCGTCACATTTAACACAGGATCTAGCAAATGCTACTAAGCGAGATATGTATACGCTATATGCAGGTCCCACTGGAATATTACTGTCCAAAAAGGGATAGTTTACGATGTCGAAATTGTAATCATCTCTTTTGTCATAAAGTCGAGAGAATGCCCGCTTCATTTTTATAGAGATATAGATCTAAACATGATGTGCCTGTAGGGCTATCTGTAGTTTCCTTCAAATCCAGTGAAGGTGGATATATATCCTTCACTGTTAAATATCGTCGATGACGTTCGAAAGAGGCTTGATCATTTCGAGACAGCAATGGTACAGATGGAGGAAGATATAGAGGAATATTAAAAAAGAGCCAGCCCCAAGGTGAATTCTATTCCACGAAGATCTGAGAGTGAAACATATTCTTATCGACTGTATAGATTTTAAGATACTAAATCATTCTTTTCATTGAGCAGCTATTTTAGAGGATCTTTTTAGTCGGGTGAAAGAAGACTGTATCTTAGGTTATTGGAGAGAAATCGGTTTGGTGCATAAGTTTTAATGTGTTTATGTTTTAATGTATTGGATTACTAAGTTTGGATATATTTCGTCGTTTAACGATATGCAATATGAGACAACACTTTTTTGTAAATATTCTTGGAGACACTGAATAGGTTTCAAAGAAATTCCAAGCGGACAAGTTAGGAATGGATGAAGAGTATGGGAAGGAAATTCAACTTGACTGTGGCCTTCGCTACGGATACAAGAGAGGGGTGATGAAAAATCACTGCTAAAAATCTAAGGCCACAACATTTTATATTGACGACAAATTTCCACCGGCGATCACGACAGAGAGGAAACGGTCTCAGCCAAAGATAATAACCCGGAGATGATTGTTATCTACAATCGGAGATTATTGATGAGAGACAGAGCCGAAAAAAAATCTTCCCCAAGGAAAGTGACGAAAGGCTTCACAATTGATGCTCAGAGAAACAGCACCAGTGGAGAACCATCCAAACAGATAGCAGGTTCGGGTGAGCAAGCTGTGGTAGACCAGGACAGGATTGAAGAGCATGTGGATAAAAGTACTATCTCTCCTAAACTATGTAACATTCTGTTACGAAACGTGTGCTCAAGTCAAAAGTTACATAACATAATCTTCCGACAAAATAAGGCAAGCATGATATGCATATACGCTGTTTTGTGATACGAATCTGATATATCCATTAAGAGGGTATGTGGGGAATCTAGCATACAGAGTGTATAGAAGTTTACTCACAGCAGTTAAAGACGATTGGATTACGTAACTGAGCTTGAGTGAAATCCGAGGGTGCAGTAATTCCGTCTTCCCGTCCTTCCGTCTTTCCGTTACACAGTTCTCTTCCGACCAGTAATTCGAGAACTATTTATTCGATCGACTTCAAACTTGGAGAGTGTCTTGACATGGGTGAGACGACGTATGAGATCCTGTGTTGTCAGCAACTGGATCTTTGCAACCAATAACTCGAGAACTATTGAGCCGATCCACTTGAAACTTGGACAGTACATTGACATCGGTGAGAGGACAGGATTGCTTTTAAGTTGCTTGCATGATGGAAGATGGCCGCCGTAGGCCATTTACATATTACTTGTGTGGAACAGAACTCTAGAATTATTGGACCGATCGACTTCAAACTTGGAGTGTGAAATTGGTGAGAGGATGGTTGGAATTGCTTTTCAGTATCTGTGTAATCCAAGATGGCCGCTAGCCATCTTGGATTTTCAGCAGTTGGATCTTGTCGAACAATTGCTCGTGAACGATTGAGCCGATCGAATTCAAACTTGGAGAGTGACTTGACGTCAGTGAGAGAAAGGTTAGGATTGCTGTTTAGTTACCTCCGCTGCCGTCAGCCATTTTAAGTAATTTGATATTGCCTGTACAGATAATTGATACCGATGAAGAGTTTGTATCCCGCACACATCAGTGCCGTTCCACCAATAATGAACTTTTGGAATTTGGTATTTAATAAACCATTTCATGCACAATCTGTCTTTTTATTCAACTAACAATTTAACAACATTACATGTATCACATTTCCGTTCTCTAATCATTCTTTTTCCTGCTAAATTTATTAACACTGTAGTAACTTCAGCTACCTAGATATTAGCCAGTATAGAAGACAGCCTTACCTGCCGGTTATAACCCCTGAGAGAAGTCGTGTCACGTCTGTTGCAGTCCAGGTCAAGTCGTTCTCTGGCTCCTTTACCAAGCCCGCGAGTTACTCTGATTGGCTAATGGACAATCAGCGCCCTCTACCAAGGGGAGATAACTCTATAATAAAGCACTCCCCTGACACTATTCGTTAATGGTCTAATTCTGGCAAGTGAGAAAACCTATTCTTACTACACTCTTCCCCCTTTTCTTTTTGGGGAAGGGCATACCAGCGACTGACAGAGTCTAAAACTCCAGCAAAGTATTCGCAAGGATAAAAAACATACCATAAAAGTACGGAACTGTACCTAAAGCTTCCCCTACTTTGAACTGGGCTAAAAACCGGACATTACCTAATAACAAACTACGTAATATTAGTCCGACAATAAAATACCCAACCCCAGATCATGGAAGCTGATCTCTAACCCCAACCCTCAGGTCGATTTTTCAACAGACCTCTAATTTCCCAAAGAAGACCCAAAGGAGCTGGAGCGAACTGGCCCACTTTAAGTACCAGTCCGACTCACTATGGAATCTACCTTTTCCCCCAACCTCCCCTTCCCCTCATAAATTAAGGGCTCACTCAATTTTATAATGTCAGCCCCTCTTAAACTGAGAGGCTGGCTACACTATACAGCCTGTCAAGAAACAGACTGACTAAGGAAATACTTGCCAGACTCTCCTAAATTGAGGGACTGACTAATCAGACAGTCTATAAAGTTTTGACTAACTGACTATATCAGACAGTCTATCAAGTTTTGACTAACGACAATAACTTTTAGACTGTCAGCTCTCGATGAGAGCTTGCTCAGTTTGAAAACCTATCAGTCCCTATTAAATTGAAAGACTGGCTACATGTATAATCAGGCTGATCAAGGAATAACTGCCAGACTTCCCTAACTAGAGGGACTGGCTATATCAGATATCCCATCAAGAATAGTCTGACTTAGGCAATAACTGCAAGACACTCAGTCTCTCAGTAGTTGAGTGACTGGCTAACGAACATAGTCTGACTAATACAGTAACTGCCTGTCAGTCCGCCATACATTGTGGGACTACTCATATAGCTCAAGGCTTCAGGAAACCAGTATCCTCTGTATGCATCAACAGAGACACACACATGAAGAATCAACGCATGTGAAACACCCGTGCACAAGGTGCCGCTAACACGTCAACTCAACATGTGGATGAATCTGCCGGACCAGAAGGAATATCGGAATCCATTGAACAGAAGTGCACTGCGTTGCTGATGTTACCGCATTGCCAATGATCAATTAGCCAGGGTCTGAATAAACATATCCAAAATGATCCCCGAATTTGATCAGACATAATGCTTCACAGCGAGCATTCAACCAAACAAGGTCAAGGCTTGTCCGATGTCCGACTTTATTTCAGACCCTGATTCAATAAATTAAACCGGGATGACAAACACCGGTACATAACGCACTGGGGCTTCCATAGAGAAGACACAAGCAGAGTTGTGGCCACAAACTCCCCCGGCCCTGTGTCTCCAACATGGATTGCCCCGTCATTCTCTCCCCTTGTTAAATCATCCCTCACAATTCGCACTCTCCTCGGCAAAAACTCATATAGCATCCAAGTAACTTACATTTAACCATTGCCGAATGATGTGCCAACCGTGAGGGTTGAACCCAAAGATAAAATTTAACCCAAACCACCATTCCACAACCCCATTCACTCCACTTTCACTCGAGTCTTTCTCCTAACTCCCTAAAAAGTTGAACATATCTCCATCACACAACCACGCAACACACACTGCACATTTTCCCAACACACATCACATGTTCTCCCAACACACCAACTGTTCTAAAATAGGTATACACACCACACTCTACTGAATTACAACACATATAAGGGAAGTGGGAAGAGGTGCCGACATACTGACTGCGTCACATGACTTCACAGAATAGTCTTCTGGTAAACCTATTCTAAAGCACATACCTAGAATCTAACGATTCGTGATATGTGTTGTATCTCAGGTACGCTTTTATTGTACCTGTTCATGTGGCAACGTGGATGATATGACCACACGGCCCCTAGCACTGGCATAAGCGGTATTAGATACAAATCTAGAGAGCTATGATGGAAATGCTCTGACAACTCGTATATTGGTAATTGTGGTGAGCTGTTTCGCTGTGACAACTCGTACATTGGAGATTGGTGAGCTGTATCGTCGTCAGATGTAAATGACGGCATTTAACACAAAAGACTAGTCTGTAATGCCAAAAATCTACCAAAAATGATCATTCTAAAATATAGGTCCACACATCACAAATCAACCAACACACCATTATCCAACACCCCACATCACTATTCAACATCCACACATATCACAGATTTCTTGTCAGACATTTTATCATTTTTTTTTATCTTTCCCCCAAAAAGAACAACCTACGCAACATCAAACCAAAATGCCACATCACCTACATCAAAATACAAAGACATCAACATCAAAATCAACTCAAACCAGTGTGCTAGATGGCACCACATGCCAATGCCCACTGTCAATCTGTATTGCTCCCCAACATTACCAATGCTAAAAGAGAACTAAACTGAAGCACTGTCCAAACCGGTCATCATGCATCAACATTTTACTGCAGGAACCTCCATGTTCCCAATAACCAGGGCCTTCTTCCTAAAGTCAACGACACAGCCGTAAGCGGACAGAAAGTCCGAGCCCAGTAACAAATCCTGAACCACTGGGGCTACAACCATGTCTCCAAAACAGTTAAACCCTGCAATGGAAAGGGGAACCTGTCGAACCAACATTCCCATACTGGCCGTACCCTGAAATGCACCAGTTAGCTTAATGGGAGTGGATGACAGTCCCGTAAGCCCTAACTTTCCAAATAATTCCGGACTCATCACTGTTACCTGAGAAGCAGTATCCACTTTCGCACTCACTGGAACGGACCCGACCCTGACCGGAACTACCATTGCCCCCTTCCGAGCCCCAGACACGGTAACGCCTCGAACGGCAGCAGTCGACCCGGCACAATCTGACAAGGAAGGTCCTCCCGTGGTAACCAACCCATCAAGATTAGTGCGAACGGGGCAACTTCGACTTATGTGTCCTAATTGGTGACAAAGATGGCATTGTACTTGGGGACATCGGAAACTCTTATGCCCATTTTTCCCACACGAGTAACAGGTAACTCTGTTAATAGGGGCTTCACTGGCTACCGGTAGCTCGGGAGAATTAACAAGTCTCAATGGAGACTCACCCCGACCCTCCCGTAAAAAATCCCCTCCCACAGACTCGAGTTCTGTGGAAACTAGACGGACCCCTGCTACATTCACGACTTGGTGATTATACAGTGAGGCGTTCACACATGTCAACGCCTCCTGAATAGTTTAGGGTCTTTCTCCATAGCAAACAAAACTACAGCCTGTGGTTCATGACAACCTTTGAAAAATTGCTCCACGGCTATTGATTCGACTAACTCACGTGGAGCCCCCGGATACCCCTTCACAGCTAAATGAACACACCTATAACCAAAATCAGCCAAAGTGTCATTGGCCCCTCGCTCCTCCACCTGCAACCGATGTCGGATTGCCTGAGGAGGCTCGAGATCGCCATACCGTTTGTCTAAGGCTTCAAGCAGCTCATCAAAAGAATTACAAACTGCTTTCGGTAGGGGAGCTTCTCGACTTTGGGGCATGCATTCCTTCATGGGAACGGCATATCAGGGCGATTGGAACGGTATACGGCATGACTGTCTCAAAACTCTGGTCGGCATAGTGGGTAGATCCGAACGGGGCGGCCTATGCCGCTCTCTCTCCTCGAGAACGGCATGGCATGCCGTGCCGTTCGTCGTCCTAACCGGGTTGGGTTTATAGGCGAATTCCCAGCTTATCTGTTTCTGTGTTGTTTAATACCAGAGGTGGAGTCGGGACTCATTTTAAAAGGCGAGATTTTCGTTTACTGCAATGTCTTGTCTGTCTAAAAGAGCAGAAACAGAAAAATATAGACTACGATCATGCATGCTCGTACTATGTTGTTTTTATATGGTTGGATGTGATCGACCGGTACTGAATTAGCCGGAGTGAAATGAAATTGCTATATTATAATGGTCTTTACAAAATATTGTGTCGACAAACAAAATCACAAATGTCGTAGGAACAAACCATTGAATTATGTCAAGGTTTTTTCACACTGTCCATATGAATGCAGCTGTACACGAAAAAAATGCTGTATGATAACGGTCTTTGCAGAATATTGTGTCGACAAACACAAATGTCGTAGGAACAAACCGTTAATTTGTGTCACGGTCTCTTCATACTGTCCATATGAATTGGAGCTTTACGCGAAACTAAAGTTGGTGTTTATATTTCCTTTGGTTTTGAATGTGAGAGTTTTAAATTTAGAAAATCTAGTTATTAATTAAACAGATTTTAATGTTTTATCATTTTATCAAACGTGAACTCCGAACCCCTGAATGTCCCCCGAAGTGTTGAATCAGCCTCGCGTGTCTATTAATAGTTTGTACCGCACGCCTGGACTTGCATGGGGCCTAACAAGGGGGCGTGTGCACTTTGTAACTGCACTCTACATCGCACGATGGTCTCGCTTTCCAACAAGATAAAACAAGTAAATATCTTCCAACAATTATCCAATGATTGTGTATGCAATGGATATACTTTAATTGATAAACACAAATGTTTTGTGATTTCCCGTGGTCTTCCAACTTTACCAATTGACGAAGAAGAAAGTTAGACCACCTGAAATTGACACTCGACCTCATTAATGAAAATACCGCGACATGCAGATTTGGCTCAGTCATTCCGTGGGAATTGTTTAAAGTAAGCCTGGGCTGATGCTTGAGAAATCAAATGGCGATATTGTAACAGGTTTGTAAGGATGCACGTATATTCGTAACTTTGGGAGTTCGTTCATTTGTGATAAAATTGAACTATAATATGTATGAAGACTATACATTATTTTTTTTTGTCCAGTCTCTCTGTTTTTCAGATATGGCGTGCATGAGATGAAGAAACGGCATCTGAAGCGCCGATATTTTGCGCCGATCTCCGGTATTTAACCATCACTTTATTGTATTTTGATCTTTCCGCCATACCAGTATACTTTTAATTGTTCCTTACATGCATGTGCATTAAATTTAACTTTTTGTTTTCAATCTTTTTATTGTTTTTTTTCTCCAACTCGGATGCAACCACAATATGCATTAACTGAGTACATTATTTTCTTGTTCAGTCTGACTTTTTCAGATCTGTCGTGAATGAGATGAAGAAACGGCATCTGAAGTCCGTGATATTTTGCGCCCATCTCCGGTATTTATCCCTCAATTTATTGCATTCTGATCTTTTCCCCACCAATATACTTTTAATTGTTTATTACATACATGTGCTTAAATTGAACTTTTCAACCTTTTCATTCTTTTTCCCCCAACCCGGATGGAACCACAGTATATCCATTATGACTTGTATGTCTCCTGCGAATTAAAAAAAGAAAGAATTTGTGTACACTGAAAAACCTCACTTTTCCCGATCAAGTTTAGCCTTTCATGGGTCACCAATACTTCAAATGTTCGTTAATAGTCACAATCAGAAACAAATTACGAAGGAGGCAGACAACTGCAAGAAAATGTGGCGAAGGCAGAATTCACAGTTATATCCACGATATCCTCTATGGAGCCGACAGCCTGGACGTCAATGGAGCAGCGACTCCGTCATTCAACAAAGCTGTAGCTCCGCCAGCCTGTTCCCTTCCTCCGTCTACTGCACTTTGTCCGTAATCATCAATGGCATTAATTACATGTGATCTAACTGTTCTTGTATTCTCTTCAGCCAAACGTCTCTCAATTGTTTTCTCTTTATTTCTAACAGGTACAATGATGTCAGGGTGGAGTGACAATGAAATATCTGTCCAACATTTCGGCCATGGTATTGATGCGATAACATGCATTTCTGGACTTCATGTATCATCAGATGATCTCTGAATATGTTCTCTTAACTGAGAAGGTCCATAATTCCTTCCATTGAGAATTAGTTACCCTGATACAATCTTCGTGGCTTAGCTGGTATATTTTATGAGGTACTGTACAGCTACGATATGCAGCATATATGAATACGGTTCGCAACGTGGGTACAATGTATTCAATATTTATATGCAAGCGTCTAGTCCGTCATTCAATACTCAGCCGTGGTAAACCATTGAAGAATTTCCGCGTCCATGATCCAAATTCATATAAATGCATTAGCATCAAATTAAAGGAATAAATAATAGTATACATAAAACTAGCGGTCAACAGTTCTCAATGATGCCGACAAGACATCATGGTGTTCCAAAAATATCAAATCCGTATGGCTTCTCAATTCATATGATTTTCATATGGATTACCAGTTTCAATATCGGTAAATCCCGCAGTTAATTATAGGGACACTTTGGAACACAGATATTGTTCAAATGTTGAGTATTTCATCCTAAGGGATTAATTAGCCAAATGTCGGCGCTTTTAGGCAGATGGGCCTGCTTATGCACGAGAACTGCATGGTTCACGTGCGAATTTTTGTTACCTGCGCAAAATCATTTGGAAATATAAATCCCGGCATTGGTTACTCCGCTTCAACCGAGAAATAAGTTTATGAAATACACAGCATCAGTTTACATTCAGATGTGGCTTTTAATAAAACGTCAAATTTATGTGGAAGACATAAGTTCACAACTCAAAAGGAAAAAGGGTTACGAGACACATCTGGAATGAAGATCAGAATGTTTTTTGTTATATTAGTTTTGACCCCAAATCTTCAGATGACTTATAGCTCATATATTGTTAGAAATATAGCAGTGAAAGAGATGTCGAGATAAGGCATTACGGTTCCGGAGTACGATTTGTTAAACTATAACTCTTTCAGAACTACGAAATAACTGTGTTATCTCCTCCTACATCTTAGTAATATTACTGATGCTCGAGTAACAACAGAATGAAGTGAAAAAATAAATGTTTGTATGGCTGACAATCAAGATCCACGACATGACGTTATACGCTCTCGTGGAATCAGACTATAAATTTCCTCCAGTCACGATGTACCGTGAACGCTTGCAGACAATACCAACTCGTACTATGGGAATTGTCTTATTGGTAACTCTTGATGTCAAATTTATCTCTGTATCTCTCCCTCCCCCTTCTCATAATATACTACAATAGGCTAGTCCTGCATTCAATGTTCAGCCGTCGTCCATTAAAGAATTTCCGAGTTCATAATCCAAAGATCTAATTCATATAACAGCATTAGCACCATATTCAAAGAACTTTTTAAACTCCTTCAGAAAACTGGTGATATGTCCGACATCTGGGATGAGGTTCTATATTCAATGACCAGCTGCTTTTGTTTTCCCCTTAGTACAACTGGATGAGCATAATGATTGACGATTGCCCCACTGACGATATATCTTATCGATGAAAGAGCAGACGCATTTTTTTTTTTTTTTAAATTATATTTCTCGTTTGACTGTCGAGTTTTTGGAGTCAGGGTCCTGGGGTTTGAGTACTGGCCGAGGGGTGTGATGATGGAGCCAAGGCTCCTTGGGCTGACGGAGGCCAATCTCCATAGATCTACGAAGTCGCGTCTCCGAGGACTGCTGTAATTCAGATTGTTGTTGACACTCTCAATATCCATTGCTGTCTTCGTATGGTACCGTGCCCGGTAGGACAGAAAGAATCCAGTTTCGTCACCTGTTCCTGCATGACCACCCACGATGATTTATTTATTACTTACCTTAATTCGTTGGCAGTAGTTGGACGAATGCATGCTGTTAGTCAAAGAATTTTAGAAAAAACGTGTGAAAAGATTAGTGAACACAGAGCTTTCGCTATGCCATGCACTAACCTAATTTCGGAAATACTAAAACTGCAAATTGTAGTTTACATGCCGATAGAACGTAAATTTCAAAGATTTCAACTAAAAAAGATTCCAATAACAGAAGTCAATTCAATTAACTAACACTACAAAGACAACATTAAAAAAAGAATTTTTCGGGAGTATCTGAAATAAAAAATTGACATGAAATTAGTTCAACATTATTCCTAAATATTTACATTTAATACTAAAACATTGTGTAATGTGATAATAAACGAGAAGGATGTAAGATAATTTTACGGATAGCACAGAAAAATATGTAAGGTTAATATAAATCCTGATAAATAAAATATTATTCAACAATTTTAAATAACTTTTTCTTTCTTCATATCGCCCAAACTTATCAACCTTTTTACAGTCGCCTTCATAACAGATCATGTTGTGGAACGCAAATGGAATACAGATCTAGAGTGAATGGAAGAAATTCTTGCATAAATCCTTCACTTTTTGCACCAGAAAACCGGAATGTAAAATTGAAGACCGAAGATTTCCCTGCTGTTCTTGTTGCTTTGACAGCACACGGACCTCGGAGGAAGCATTTCTTCGTGAAGACGTCGTGAAAGATTTCATTCGAATTTAGAGCATGTACAGTTGTTGATCTAATATAAAGTTAATTGTAATAGGAAGAAAAAAACATTTATCTCTGTGAATCGGAGGATAATGAAGATCGATCTTTGTTATTTTCTTGAAGTCGGAAATCCTTCCGTGTGATGATAAGTGATACCACATAAAATAACCTAGCGTTATGCATTTATGCAGGCAAATAAAATGCGGACAATGGCAGATAAATTTTATAAATATCGTACAAAACACATTAATTAGACTCCAGATTCTAGGTAATCAATTTGACCAGAATGGGTAATATAAATGAAACTGCTCAGTGACATTTCAAGTCCTTTGTATGACAATGAATTCAATTGCGTCTGTTCAGACGCACCTGGTTGCGGCCGGGCTCTGAGACTGACGCGGGGCGAGCGCAGAGCATAATACCATTACATAACACGTACACACCGAGATACTAGTTTTGTTTGCAGGAAAATTATTGTGGAAAAAAATCAACAAACAAAGCTGGGGACGATAAACAGACTTTTCTATCCAGGCTGCCTTTATTTGCCAAAGGCCGTAAATAGGTCAATTTGTGGTTTTAGTCACATGGACTCGACCCCAACACGTGGTGGAATTTGCGTAATTGGAAGCTGATTTTCGACTATAGAACAAGGCCACAAAGTGTGTTCTTTCACACAGAATAAAATAATAGGCTAACATAATACACTGTTACCCTTATTGTATAATATAAATCGGTCTATTCAAGCAGATATTTCGAGTGTTTGTATTCGCTCGTGTGAAATTAATTCTTGTGGCATTATTACCAACCTCCGCAGGGAAGCACAGCGGGATACACGGAATATTTTACAGATTCAATTGTCAATTTGTGCATGAAAAATACCTTGGCAAAGATTTGGCGTAAGACCTCCCGTTGAAAAGGTACAAAAACTATCCCGAACAAAAGATGACAATACAACTTACTAATAGATATATTTTGTGAATTGTATTTCGCGAGTCTTTGCGCGAAATGGTTAGCCTAAACGTGATCGAGTAACAAATTATATTAGACCGACCCAACGGCCTCTCGCTCGCGTAGTTTTATCAGAAGCGCTACGGAAGGATCGAGTATCGCCTGACCCGACATTGAGACTTTTGAAACACGTATGCCGTTCTTCATATGCCATTCTTTATATGCCGTTCTGATAGTGGAACTCGGGGCCGATCCGGACGGTATGGCAGCCCGTTGCTACACTCGTCAGACCGGCATAGCATGCCGCTCTTCTCGTCACGCTATCATGCCGTTCACAGTGTGCCCCAAAGTCGAGAAGCTCCCTGAAAGAGTAATACTCGATGGCCTTGCCATGCATGCACTCAGTCAAACGCTTTAGAGATTTTGCCTTGCTCCACTTCCGATCTTGAGCTTCTAATTCAAATTTAATTTTAAACGGCGACCAACCTTTAGCATCGCCGGAAAAAACTAATGTTTTTGGAAGTGGACGGCTGCTACTACGTGTAAAAGGTAATGCCGAGGGGCTACGGCCACGTGATGTTAAAGGGCTACGGCTACGCCAGCGTACTGTTCGAGGACCACGGAGAAGTCGACGTGATCTCAAACTCGCTTTATGTTGCCGGATAGGCTGCGAAACATTGGACCCTATTAAATTATCTCCCTTGTCCTGATGACCATGAGCAATGCCAGAATTATCAATGGATGGAGAGGAATGGCTACCTTTGTGCTCCACCCCAACCTTACTATGTGAAGGGACGAAAGGGTCAGAGATGGGCACAGAAGGGTGCTCCACCGCCTGATGATGCCCGGACCCCTCACAAGCATTCACCACTCCTGCATCCATATAATGTGCATGCTGGGTACCCTCACCAGAATTACATTCCCCACCCCCCAACCCCGGCGTTTGCACAACATTGACCACAGACAAATTTTCCTGCTCAACGTTGCCCATTGACAGCCTAACAGCACCATCACCAGTCTGCACTGAACTAGCATCAGCCTCCACCCCTTCAACCATTGGACTAGTCCCCTGGCCTTGCATCATGGTCATTATCATTCCAAGTTGTTCACCTACTGTTTCCCACTTCTCCTGGTTAGATACCAGCTGACCTATTTTGGTAACACATTCTTTCTGGTTAGTTGCCAGCTGATCGATTCTGGCGACACATTCGCCCTCGTTAGATACCAGCTGACCGAACTTGTTAATACATTCTCGCAAGCTCTGAGAGAGACTCTGAACAACAGATTCCCTTTCCCCCCTTAAATTTTGAATGTGATTTTCCATCGCAGTTCGCAATTCGCCTACATGTTTTTCAATTAAATCTGAAACATACTCAGGGCAAATGGAAACTTCTACCCCACTAATAAGAGAATTCTGCATCAAAGGATTCTTCTGGAATTGTTCAATATTATGTGCCATTGATACGTCTACTGGTACCAGTTCTGTCAAGGTGTGAATTGTGGGACTCCACAAAAATGCAAATGCAAGTATTCAATAAACTGCAATACTCACTTCCAAAATGGCTGCCATGAAATAAATTTATCTGCCTTACTTGATTTGTCAAAATACTATTAACCAGACTCGCCTCCAATGGTACAAATCTAGCTACAATAAATTCCAACCAAGCTGCAGGAAAATAAAATGCGCAGCTCCAAATTTACCGGTCAACCAACTTGACAGCAATGGCTGTGATGCACAATAAATTCTGTTTTCTGTATAAAACAGAACTAAGTAGTTGTGTCAACTACTCACACTTAGTGAGTTTCCACTCCAGAAACTCACTAGAAAAAATGAAGCACTCATAAGCTGAACGCACACACGTTACCGCAGTCAATGCGTTCAAGCGTGCTTATTCAACTCAAACCCATCAGGAAAAATGAAAAAGAACAAGACCCTTCAACACAAGTGCATCACACGTTACCACAGTCAACACGTTGTTGCAACTTTCCTGTGGAGTCCAAAAACTAGAAACAAACCAAGCCAAATAAAATACAAAATAATCGCTGTCTCTAGTGGCCCAGTTAGTGCCCACGGGCTCAATAGAATTTGAGTTGAATACCAAACAATCATCAAATGGTGTCAATCAATACCAAATCAGACGGAGTTATCAACAATCAAAGTATATTTCCCAAAATAAATAGGATCAAAACTCACAGAGTTGGCATTTTGCAATAACCAACTAAATTATGGTTGCCTATTAGATAAATGCCCTTCAAATGTTCACAAAATCAACTGGTGTTGCCCAACAATACCCGATTACACTCTAATCGGGTGCAATGTTGATGCTACACCAATTGTTTTTATTTTTTTTTTGTTTCAACTAAATGTAAGAGTGTGTGTTTTAATAAACACCAATCACTCTATCAAAATCAGATGGTGTCACTTGATACCACCAGACCACTATGTAATTGAGTGTAGCGCCGATATGTCAACACTCAAAAGAAAATTTTATTTTATTTTTTATTTTTCAAAGTAAACCCAAGAATGTGTGTTTGAATAAATACTAAACTCTCAATCAAAATCAGATGGTGCCACTTAACACCACCAGACCACAATCAAATTGAGTGCAGTGTTGATATGCCAACACTCAAATCTCAAAATACAATCAGAGTTTGTGTTGTAATGAACACCAAACAATCAACCACATTCACCAGATCAAAATCGGATTAAATGTGGTACAAGTTTGTTAACAACCCACCACCAAAATATTGACTGTTTATTTAAACTCAAAATTTATTATTCCCAAAATACTGAGTGTATTTCAGCAACACTGATCACTCACCCTTTTTACAGTGCAAGTCACCATTGAGTACACCATCAAGGTTTACAGTATATACTGACCACCACAGAATATGAGGTCAATTCAATTTCAATCAGAATGAACACCAGCAATTTATCTATTCACTATGTACACTCACAGGTAGCATTCAGCTACAAGTAACACCTCACGAAAAGCCACGAAGTTAGTAGCCAAGCTAAGGATAAATTTTGACCAAGTCCAAAAAAAACTAGGTACCAATATATTAGCAAATCTATTGAAACATTAATTTGAATGTTCTATGCCATGGCTAGCAAGAATTTCAATCAAATGAGAGAAACTCCCCACATTCACTGTAAGCACCAGCCAGATGAACTTGACAATGAAATTGAGCGAATTCCAAAAATTACTAAATTGAACTCTAGCCTTAGGCCATAGATTTTCAGTTAATGTCCCAATCAAATTCACAAAAACTGACCACCGGAAAAGTCAAACTAAATATTGCTATACATTTTAAGTCGACCACACCAGTGAAAAATGGTCAACAGATATTGACAGTGCTATAGACTCCCACGAGCAAGTCTCGATAAGACAACCGTGCAAAACTATACCAGTGGCACAGCAAGAATAACCACAATTTGTCAACAGCACGACTGATGAATTCACGTACATCACAAGGTCATGCAGTACATAACCCTGTACCCCAAACTCAATCACCGTACCGAAAGGAAATGACTAATCTGACCGCGTTTAGTCACTAAAACTTCATCCCATGCTCCAAATCTTCTCCAAAAACCCCAACATTACCAACCCAACCACTGAGCACATAAAAAAAAATTATCATGGGACAAGACTATGAACAAAACACAAAAATACACATATGGACACACAAACAGTACCGGTACACATACATGACAACACAAACATTAACATATAAACCATTCAAATATTGCACCTGTCAAAACCTTTATCTCAACTTCTAATCCTAATTTTCCCTACCAAATACTTATCTCTGAAAAATCAATACATCAAAAATTCACCAAATCATACAAAACTCTATCTAAATCTAAGGTGCAATATTGAAGGCA
The DNA here is from genome assembly GCA_036873755.1 of Hanleya hanleyi. Classification (NCBI taxonomy): domain Eukaryota; kingdom Metazoa; phylum Mollusca; class Polyplacophora; order Lepidopleurida; family Hanleyidae; genus Hanleya; species Hanleya hanleyi. Next base: position 139,377 of record JAVTVY010032793.1, read on the forward strand.
ACCAGCAGGCAAGTCTGCCCGCTATACTGGCCGTCTAACCAACCTAAACAATTACCATCATATTCCTTTTTATTCCCGAATGTTACCCTTCAAGTCACTGTCGCTGTTGTTCCAAATGAACAACAACAACGTGTCAGTAAACTCGCAAAATTTTCAAAAGGAACGCGAACTCAAACCAAATTGTAAACTGGGGTAGTTCAAAATAACCCCGCTTCACTCGCGGTAAATTGTAACTTCACAAATATGGCTAATAAAACCGATCTGACGAAAGAGAAGACTATCAAGGGTCCAATTTTCGTCACAACACACAGACTGTTTTTGGCTCAATTTACGGAACATCATTGCCAAGCCATACCATATACTGCACAGAGCTTGAGAACTATTGCCGTATAATCATTAGTTAACAACTAATGAAAGTCAGATCAATTTGCAAAATACCCCATTGAACAGTGTTGTCGTAGTGTTGAACTCGCGAAAAAAACGTGACCATGCCGACGAGAAGAAAAAAAAATTATTCCAGAACTTCGCTGGAAGCTCAAATTTTCACAAAACCCCTTTCATAAAGTAACACACTTCCAGTTTATATCGACCCAATCGTAACTGAAAGCCAACAAGTTTGTCAGGATTCGGAAATGAAGATTTTCACACCCCAATTTTCAAAAATCCAAAGATGGCCGCCGGACTTGGCACTGCACTCAGTTCACTATCGAGCGAAAAATTGTCGAAAAATAATCACAATTCTACGCTTGATATTTTAACTTCTGACGCCAATTGTAGTAACTTCAGCTACCTAGATATTAGCCAGTATAGAAGACAGCCTTACCTGCCGGTTAAAACCCTGAGAGAGGCAGTCAGCAGGTCTTGTCAGTCTGAAGGCATGTCCTCCTCTGGCTCCTTTACCAAGCCCGCGAGTTACTCTGATTGGCTAATGGACAATCAGCGCCCTCTACCAAGGGGAGATAACTCTATAATAAAGCACTCCCCTGCAACAATCTGACACTATTCGTTAATGGTCTAATTCTGGCAAGTGAGAAAACCTATCTTACTACAACACTACTACCTACTAACTTTCTTCGTATCATTATATGCACCTTAACATTCCACTTCATAATTATTTTCAACAATCATTCTTCTTTCCCAACTTCATTTCCTCTTACCAACTTCACTGCCAACACCCTAAAATATGTCAATGCACTTTCTACATACAAAGCAACATGGCCAATGTGGAATAAATGGTGACCCAGTCATTTCCTCAGTAGGATTTGATTTCCTATGTTTTTGAAGAAGTAATTTGCGGTTGGCAAAGTTAACTTCATTAAAACAAGAGTTTATTTCGGTTACCGAATAACCCCGTTTAATGAGTTTATCTCTGAATAACTCCGATTTCTCGGTGAAAGCTGCTATATTATTACAGTTTCGTATGAATCTTTTCGACTCTCCAGAATGAAAGATTTGAAACACGAAATCGGGTGTGCTGACGTTCTGTGTAGATACTGAAATGTTTCAGTTGCTTTTGTGTAGCATTTCCTGTCCAATATAGATTCATTTCGGAACCTCGTCCCTTTGAAAACAGTCAGGTCTAGGTAATTAGTCTCGTTTTCTGAAATAGTATGTGTGAATTTCAGCAAGGGGCGTCCTTTGTTTGCCATCTTGATTGATGTGTTTGAAAATGGTAATGTCACAAAGCTCAGGAGACGGTACGTCATTGAATCTGAATTCATTCTTTGTAAGAATGAGATTTGCTTTGTCAAGCAGGAGATTCATGGGGGGTCTTGGTATTTCATATACCAAGTCAGCATACATAGTTAAGTCTCTTTTCAGAGATTGTAGTATATCATCGAAGCCGAGATTCGTATAAAGTGACGTAATATCATACGTTATTAACAACGAACCTCTTGGGGTAACGCATTTTTCAATGACATTAATGAATTCGGTAGTGTCCGAGATTAAGAGGATCCCATATAACTTGATGCTGAGATGAAATTTCCCACTCGAGAGAAGGAAAAATCATCCCGACCGAGCCGTTAGGCGAGGTCGGGATGATTTTTCCTTCTCGAGAGTGGGAAATTTCATCTCAGCATCAAGTTATTTGGGATTCTTTTTCCCATATAATTTTTTTTAGCCGAAAATATTGCCAACAAAGCACAACAAAGATTTTCAGCTGACGGTTTGTTTACAATTTTACTGCGCAGTTATATACATCACGTAGGGTGAACAGGCACAAGGTTTATTACGCAGCAAGATTATTACGCAGCAAGAGAGAGTTCCCAGTTTAGAAATCATTATAAACAGTAAATTTATCGAATTTAGCAGTTGAATAAATTCAGTTCGCCTTGGCTAAGGAGTAAAAGCATTACAGTTTGACGAAAGAGTCAAGTCCACAATGTAACTCGTAACTGAAATGAACTGAACTTGAAAGTTGAAGCAGAAAGCGCGGGTTTCCAGAGTGTAATCACTCGACAGTCTAGGACGTTTTTCGCCAGTCGGAAAGTGAGGTAGGGAGAAGTTGATATTTATTGTTCCACCTGAAATAGCACAACCACTAAACAAGGGACCCATGGATGAATATGTTTGGATGTCATGGGATTCTTCACCTGCGAAACTGAGGGACGTGGCAGCGGCCGAGGCTGAACTGCATGTAGAGACACGCTGCGAGGACGATAGGCAGATGGCATCCATTGGTGTTGGTGTATCGATAATGCCAGAAATTTCCATTTGTCGCTGCTCCGAAAGAGAAGAATAATTCAGGATAGACTGGACGTTTTTGTGGCCTGTTATCTGCATGACTTCTGTGGGAGGAACTTTACTGTTGACAAGTTTCTGTGCAACATATTTTCGCGCACTCGTGTTGGTGATTTTCTTCTGTTCCGGGAGGCCGGCTGCCGTTTTCATGGATCTCATAATGGCGGCAATTTTATTTTCGCCAACGCACTGATTTTTGTACCATACTTCATTTCCACGTGGATTTTTACATTTTGGTGCAATGTAAAACGGAGAATCTGCACTCTTGGTATATTCTGGACGTTTCTCTGCGTAAAACTTGTACAGGGTCACGGGACAGCGGTCAGACTGAGTGGAATAAATTCGAGGATTTACAGTGCGAGTGTCTCGCGGGTTTGCGCCAGTACGGGTCTTGGTCTGCCGTTCACACGAATAATCGAGAAATTCTCGACCTACAGAATCTGTCTTGAGTGTAACATCTCCCCACTGCAATTGACGATGTTCCTTCACGGCACGGAGGCCAAAATGGGTGGTGTTGTTGAGCCACAGAGTATTTAAAACGCTGTCTGGGGTACTTCGTCCGAGCTGGCCGCTTTCGTACAACTTGGAGATTTCATCGTCGGTGATCGGCTCTGACTTACACGGTTTGTTGCCCTTTCCATCCTTCTTAAGTTGGATTTGTTTGGCTCGTAATTTTAATAATAATAATAATAATCATTTGGCCTGAATCCATCGTGACACGGAACAAAGTAAATGTTCCCAGTGGTTTGTGCCGTTTTACGAATGTTCCAACTGCCTTCTGGCTGGATTTCTTTACCCACACACTATCGCCAGGTTTCAAGAAATTCAAGTTGATGTCTCTGTCCATCGACATATTAATCCATCAATTATCGGTATTGTCATAATTGTGTAAAGCAGACGATAATAAATGTTACTAAAAATAGGCGTAGTATATTTGACCTACAAATTTCATTCATGAAAATACGAAAGTAGTCCGGCATTACTTCTGATTGGCTAGTGCGCGTCACGCGCTGATCTCGTATACGTATATGGGATGAACTTTCCCACAGGGTGTTCTCATATGGATTTCATTGGTTATTATATGGGAAATATGTATCCTGCTTCCTTACTATCGGTAATAGGAAGTAATCAAGATATCTCCCCAATTCTTCTGCGGGGGCGCCGCATTGTGCGATAATCGGCCGACCTGGTATTTTGAGGTCCGGGGGAAGGTCGGGTATAAATGGATCCAGGTGTTTTATAACTGATTATTTGTTTTACCGATTGTATTGTGTGATCGGTATTTATCGTCATAACTTCCGTGTAGTGTACACCATCATATAACTGCCAGTTGGCTTCGTTTATATAGTTTTAACGGACGTCACTTTTGGCGCCCTGTATTTCAACCCAGGTTCGGACCCTCGAGAGGTGCCAAGAGAGTGGAGAGTGGATGGTCAGAAATGAGCCAAGCACAACACAAACACAGATTTACAATAAATAAATAATCACAATTTTAATTCCCTAAGAGAAATTATAAAGACAAAGACGCGCGTCAGATTCTACTTTCCCTGCTCGGGGTTTGCGTCCCCACTACCGAGGTTCCCCGAAAATAATCGAAAGGAACGAGGAACAGAAATTAAATTAAAGATAAACATCAAACCAGGTTCCATAATGGTGCATCGTCCGCATGCGTCATGGCGAGTGGTGGCTTTCTCCTTGCTCTCCAAGTTTTAGTCATATTTTATAGTTTTAAACCTATATCAAGCTCCTGTGATGTCTATACTGCAACTGCAAGTGTCAGGGAATACCTAGATCCGGTGATTTTCAACAGCCAATTCCCAGTTGAACGATGGCAGGTACTGGATTTTCTGTACTCTGTGAACA